>JAQMCX010000015.1:851133-874764 GCA_029814765.1 Acanthurus leucopareius
TTTTAAAATAGGCCATTCATTGAAGGTGCGCCTTATAATCCGATGCGCCTTATAGTGCGGAAAATACGGTAACTAAAAAATTAGCTTTACAAGATGATGGAGACGTCCTTTTTGAAAAAGGGCACAGAATATCCAGTATCAATGAATGAGCTAGCCAACAAGAAACACGGCAAAATAACTTGGTTGGTTTCATTTTAAAGAACCTGTGACGGTACAGATCCGTAGATTACGTTGGTTTCCCTGGTAAGAGCTTTACAGCAGAGGTTGGACACATTCATTTTATTTCTAATGCGACACCAAATAAAAACAAAACAAAACAAAATTTCACAGATTTCAGTCAAAAACGAGCCTTCAGCAGTTAAAAATATCCATCTGATAAAAAAATGATGAAACCCTGAAAGTGTCAGAGTAGCTGGAGAAAATTTAACACCTTTTATGAGCTTCTGAACACAAGAGACGAGCGTCTTTGACTTTCCTGTGTTATGCTATAAATCTCTTTTACTTCTTCAAATTTGTCTGCCAAAATTACAGACTCTTATACAGCACACACACACACACAATTAAACATACAGTTCAAATGCTGGAAGCTCTGCTGATGACTCACGCGTGCTGGTAAATTTATATAACCTCCTTAGACTGGCTATCAGGTTGTTTACACCTGAGTTAACATGGGTAAATAGCTCTGATATGCACACTGGACAGTAGAGTGACCACTTGTGTTCGGATCTCAGCTTCCTGATCTAAATGCACATAAACACACATCATGTCTGTTTGCAAAGACCAACACAAATCAGAGTTTTCAGTGTGTAAATACACCACCTACAGACGTGGATTGTGTCCTCAGTGCTACTCAGGGCTTTTTTAAACACCTGCCTGATTTGGTCTGGACTTATGGACTTTTCAGTTTGATCCAAACCAAAATAGAAGGCATGAAACCTCCCCGGTCTATGATCCCAACCAAGCAGTTTAAATGTTGTCCAATCAAAAGAGATAGTCTCAGTCTGGATCAAACTGAACCATAGTTCGGTTCGTGTCCGGTGTGAAAGCAAAGGTTCGGACCTGCAAACCAATGACAGGAAGTTACAGCAGGCTACTTGGAAAACTGAGTAATCATAACTAAAAATTAAAAAAGAGAAAATGCATGAGAAGAAGAGGAGACCAAATGTCTTATAAACATTTGGTCTGAAGACTTTATGAAGGGCCAACTAGAAAAAACTCACAAAGCTAAAATCAAACTACAAAACAAGACATTTTCAACACGCTGACGTCAGACGCCAACAAACCAATCAGAGTAAAGTAAAGAGACTCACAAACCAACATACTTGATGATGATATGACGAAGGTTTGTCACGTAAAGTCCATTAGTCTGTTTGAATAATTACAGTGTGAAACTGAAACCAACTGGACCAAATGTAAACAAGGTGACAAAAACTGGAACCTTGGTTTGGACCTTGGCCTGAACTTTGGGGTGTGAAAGCACCTTTAGATGAATTCCTGTAAACAGACCCGTCCATTGACACACATATTAGTGCCAGGTGTAAACATGTCTCGTCTTTTCTTTTTTTCAAACTGGTTTTAGAGTCTTTGAGACTTTGCTTTTTCCATTTGAGTGAAACCGCCGACTCCTTTATATGACCTCTTTCACTTTTCCTTCTTTATGACCTACAAGCTACTGTTTTTTTCAATGGCCTCATTGAGAATCAAAGACCAGTGTGTTTTCAGGAAGGGACACGGACAAAAAACACAATCGCTTTCACCTTCACCCTCAGCTCCTGCACACAATGATGAGCGCAACGGCACACAAACAGGCTGAGGGCTGACAGAGCTGCCATAGAAACGTTTACAAGTCCCGTCCTGAAGAATGCAAACACAACTGAGTGGAGTTCTTATCTGACAAAAGAGTAAACTTTAGAAAGTCTTGTTGCGGCTTGCCTGTGTGGTCTCTCAACTACAACACGGCATGCTGGAGGATCGTTTTCTCTGAATGGATGATCTTGTTCTTCAGCATAACCCAGCAACTTGAATAAAAATGGATCCTTGTTTACAGGAAAAGCTTTCAGTCACAGGGGGAAAAACATCCACACATTCACACACATTCTCACACAGTCACACACATTCTCACACAGTCACACACACAGTGCCTTGCTCAGAGGCATGTGAAGCTAATGATGATGATGTAGTCTGGGAGGGGAGAGACTAACTGATTCACTGATTCAACTTCCCAGCAGCAATTTAAACATTTATGTTCAATTCCCAAACCATTGACTAAGTGTCTGACGGATGGCGGTTGCTCATCGCAGGGTGGGGTGAAGGTCTGGGTGAGATAGTAGCTGTGGGCTGTTTGGAGAAGCTGGCGGGTTTTTTCGCACATCTGGAGACCTCAGGCTGCGACTGCTAAGTTATCGGGCCGTCTGGGTGGAGGATTTCATACTCAGATGTGGATCAGCATCTCGAGGCGAAGCTCCAGTAGTCATGAATGTTTCTTGGATTTGAAGGAAAATAAAAACAAAAACAGAGGCTTTTGCTCTGCATCCATGTGTGACCGTGATGCATTCATGTGCTGGTGCAAACCTCTGAAAACTTGAGCTCCAGCTGCTGAAACGCATTAAACCCACAAGCTGCATGGTCAGAAAATCAAACTATGACGATAGTGGGCAAGCAAAGTCGCTTTAAATATTACTTTTTCATTGAGATGAGTGAATAAAAAACATTATTTTGTAATTTTTTTCAGTTATTTTTGAACTAATCTGATCTTTATCAAAGCACCACAAAATAATAAATTAGCAACAAGATCATCAATTTTAGAAAATTCTGCAAAAACTATCACTACAGCTGAAGTTGGGCAAGAAAAACACATGTTGAGGTTTCATGAAAGTTTATAATACAGTTAATAAGAAGGTAAACGGTAACTACAGGTGCCCTGCTTGGACAAACCTCCCTGTGAACACCAGGCTGTTCATTGTAATTTCTTATTTTCTGCATCATGTCGTTTCACGTCAGTAACAGTGTTGCACAAGCAGAAGTAGTCGAGGAATAAATAGTAGTCAAGATTTGCCAAAATGTAAGAAAATATTAGCTTCCATTTTAAGAACCAAAATTATGATTAGTTTGACTTTGACAGGTTGCAGGTAATAAACATTAAATCAGATGGTGCATAAAGCCCAAAGTAGAGGCGGCTGCATGTTTCGGTGCCTTTGCTCTCTTCTTAAACACTGACTTCAGCAGACTGTGTTTTCTGTGTTTTCTACCGTCACCGCCTGAGGTCAAATTTTATGCCAAAAAGTGATGATTAAAAGTAGACAGCATATTCTCAGAGGATGCGTTCAAGTTTCCATGACGGCAACAAGCGTCGACCCTGCTGACGAACCTCTGAGCCCGACAGCTTCACTTTCTGCAGCGATCTGCAGGTAGACAGGGTCAAAAAAGCATCAGCTTATCTTAACTGAAGGCAAATGTTAAGTTTTTACAGTACAGACTGAAGGATTTATGACTTTACACTTGTTGCCGGTGAGTTTTTAAGATTTTGAATCAGAGTCTGAAGTGTTGAAATTTAAATTCAGTAAATGTTGTTTTCGTTGTGTCTTTGTGGTTTTACAGTGATTCTGACAGCTTCCTGAAAACCACAAACATTTAACCTCAAACCAGCCTCAAAGGCACACATGCACACACACACACACACACACACACACACACACACAGTCCTCCTCTATCACACATAAAAATCATACGACACATGTTCACATAAGCTCCAACATACCTTCACACAAAGACGCAGACACACAGAAATCCGACGCCACTGCTCCGTCTGGCACACACCCACCTACACACACACACACACTTAACAGAGACGCCCACACAGGGCAGGTGGCAGGTGAGCAGGTGTTTGTTGGCGGGAGGATTCAGTTCCTCTGAGCTGAGGTCAGTGTGTGAGCAGCAGCGGCAGCAGGTGCAGCCGCTCTGATCCGAAGGTGTGTGTGTCTGATAACACCGGAGACATGAAGGTTTACTGCCTTTATCACCTGAAACCTTTACACCTGTCTGTCTGTCTGTCTGTCCAAGTGTCTTTCTCTGAGTGTGACGCAGGTTTGTCAGGGACATTAATGACAAGTTACACTGATCACGTTTAGCCTGAAACATTAGAGGAAGAAAAACCAAAGAAAAACTCTCTGACAAAGTTGATTTTGTAGCAACAAGTAGGACAATTTGTCCTGTAAAAAGTCCTGCTTTTAAATTTTAATCAAAGCAAATAAACCTCCAGCGTCCATTGATGCATTTTGGAGTTTGCAAAAAGGTCAGGATGAGAATCAAGGTCTCCAAATCTGAGATGATGGAGTCAACATTCCTTAAACTCTCGTTGATGTGTGATGGTGAAACAGAGTAAGATTTACAAAGAGGCGGCACAAAGAGGAGCTGAGCCTGAAGGTGAAGCTCTTTTTTTAAGTTCTCACACTCATTTATAACAAACTGAAGGACTGAGACCAGGCAGATTAGAGCTCAGTGTTGAGCTGCTGCTCCTTCACACGAGTCAGAAGTCAGCTGAGGTATTTCAAGCATGTGATGATGATGATGATGATGACTCCTCATGGACGCCTCCTATTGTAAAAGGTTTCTAGGCATTTCCCAGCATCCCTCTGATGAAGGAATGGGGTGTGTGTGTGTAACCAACAATTTCTGCAACTTTCCAAAACTGACAATATGACATCAACTTCACACAGCAATGGGACCGACTGAATGTCAGGAAGTTACCTAAGCAGGATTTTAACTTCTTTGTTTCTGATAAAACTGCAGCAGAGAGAGCTGTGGACTGCTGCTTTTTAGACATAAATATGCTAAGATGGTGTGAAAAGCTGCTAAATTACTCAGGAAGTCACGAAGATGACAAAACTTTAGACACAATCATGTTTTGATTCTTCTCACAGACGGCTCAGATATAAGATTTAATTCCTCAACAACTTATTAATGCTTTTTTTTACTGCACTACAAACAACTAACAATTACAAAACAATGAAGTAAAGAAACTGAAAGTGATGAAGCACAGCTTTTGCAAACATGATATGGGAGCCAGCTTCTCTAAAATTCATTCAAAGCGAAATAAAGAGGTAATTATCTGTTAAACTGAGCAAATTAAATGCTGAAAACCAGATTAAAATCCATCTCTCACGGTGGTTTTAACAGGATTTTAATAAAGAAAGAGCCTTTCTTTCATTAAGCCTCAGCACTTTGACTGATAGCAGATGTTACGCCGAGTGTCTCTCACCTCGCTGCAGGTCTGTGGAGGCCGCAGGCTCTGATTTCAGCACTAAAACCTCTTAACAAGGCCCAAAACACAAAGCAAGTCCCTGTCATCTTACACAGCAGCATATGGGCCCCGGTTCCCACACCCAGCTCCATGTAAACATCTCATTAAGCTCTGCAGGGTGGGGAGCCCTCAGCTCTAAAGAGGAAGGAACAAAACGACAAGCAGCTCTGCCCCCCTCCCTCATCACAGACAGTGTCAATTAGGCCTCCGTCTGAGATTGCTGGCTGGAGGTGCTGCAGGTTCTGTGAAGCCACAGGTAATCACTGCAAATGAATACCTGCGCCAGCTCAAGAGGCTCTCCGTGAGCTCTGTGGAAGCTTTTCAAAAGGTGAGGATGAGGCTTCCTGCACACCTGAGAGCTCAGATCAATGAGCCCGAGGATCACATATATATATGTGTTAAAAACATTTACCTGAGCACAAACATCACTGTCAGTATATCAAGACTAAACCACAGACAGGGACAAATTAGTAAGGAAACATGTCTATTGTCTCTTTTTAAAGCAGATTTAGTAGTTGTGAAGGGTCAAAGGGTCAACAGAGGGGGAGGACAGATCAGGACTCTGGTCTCTGTGACTCTCTGCCTGAATCTTAGTGGAAAAAAAACAAAAAAAACAAAAAAAACACCAAATGACAGTGAAACAGCATCACTTAATGCCTGTTATGTAATAAAATCGACAGATTCTGGAGCTGAGCGGACTTAAAGTCTCGTTAAAGCACAGACCTTCTTCAGGGGAGTAAAACTCTTGTTTCTAATGGATGGCATGAGTCATGTGTATCAGATCTGATCTCAGATCTGTGTGTTTTTTATCTGCACAGGGTCTTTGTGTTGTTCGTGTGGTGGCCTCTGCTGTGGAAGCTGATAGTGGTGGAAGAATCATCACTTTCTCTCTGTTTTTTACTCGCTGTTACGGACTCTGGGTGTGAATGAACCTTCTGCATTCTTTGATGGAAAGATTTCAGCTCGGCTGTGGGCGACCTCAGGAGAATTTCTCACTGCACTGTGTTCAAACTAGTGATATATTTTCAAATGGACTCATTAACTGCTTAACTTTAGCCTATTATCTGTGGTCTTACTTTAATGTAGTAGTAATCTAGTTGTCTGTTGATTTTAGTTTGAGATTAAAATTAATTTTACAACCAAACAGGAACAACAGTTGTTTGAATCTCTACATGGTCACTTGTCCAAGTTTAATTTTAAGTTTTATCGTAAAAATATAGAGCATTAGCTTTACTGAGGGCGTTTTTGAAGTCAGAATTTCACACAAATGTTTGTATTATGGATTTATTAAAAACCGATTTTCATGTTGTCCAGTCTTGTTGTGTTGCAAAAGTGACAAATCTTTTACTTGAAGGAGCTAAAAATGTTCAATTCTCCTCTATTTCTAAAACGTTTTACAGCGTGATGAAACTTTTCATGTCAAAACAGATTTTGGAGGTAAAATGAAAACTATGCAATCATAGCAACTGTATGAATATGACTCAACACAAATGTGAGAATCTGAATCTGCAAAGTGGAAAATGCAGCCATTAAATAAATGTATAAAACACGACTTCAAACGACAAAATACTCAAATACAACCAATACTCGGATACTGTACTTGACCAGAGTACACGGCTGAACTGACTGTTGCGCAGCAGCAGCAGCAACATGTTGAAGCCTAATAAAAACTGACTTCCTGACCTGAAGAATGCCATTCGGTTTAAACATGTTGTTTTTTCTGACAAAGTCCTCACTGGCCTACATTTTGCTTTGATTTCTTTTCTTTTTTTTCTCTTTGGCATAACATCCTCGGTGGGAGGTGAGCCGGGATGCGGGAGAGGCTTCATTCTCTCTACCATCACCACAACCGCAACCAGGAGCGGCAAGTGTGTGCTTGACTGCATATTTGTGGAGGTGTGCATGTTTGCTGTTGCTCACACGAATATTTCTGGTTAAGTACAGTAGGTGACACCCCACGTCGGCTCAACACACAGGAAGTGAGCCCCTTTTATAGGCAGGCTGTTTTGCAACACCAGGAGAAGAAATAAATCTTTTCTTTTCACTGGAAACACACATTGTTGCCTGCATTATCACTGCGGAGATCTGTCCTTTTTTGCCTTTTTCTTTCTTTTATCAACAGAAATGGGAGGGGTTGAGAAAGCTGGCGCCTTGTGGCTTGATGGAGAACGCTGTGAATGCCGGTTGCAGTTCATTGTATTTCATTTAGATGCTGGAAGAAGAAAAAAAAAATCAGGGCTTTGCTCATATCTAAATTATGATTCATTACGTTGACTGTCGGCTCAGGCTGCATTCAAGTGACAGCACAGGGGGGGAAAAAATACATATTGTCTCAGAGCAACAGCGCTGTATACGTCTGCGTTTACAGCCTAGTGCTAAATGATTGAGGTGTCCTTTCAAGGCGAAACACACCATTGTTTCGCTAACAATCCACAATCTGACACAGGAAGTGATACACAGGACACAAATACAATGACCAGCGCGGCTGTGGGTTCGCGACAACAGCACGGCGGCTCCACGGAGCAGTGGGAAAATGTTCCTGTGTGCTCCGTGGAGCAGCCGAACACTCACAACACCAGCACAAATACACAAACACAGATGTGGCACACAGACACAGATTCTGCATGAAAAAAGACATCACTTATCAAACTCGCAGCATTTAGGATTTTAAAAAAAAACAAACCCTGCGTGAACAATATTTCACTCCTGAGTCGTGACTTCTGGTGAAGTAACACGTAGGGCCAATTACACAGGTGCTCGAACAAGCAGTCGATGCCAAGATGATTTAAGGCTGCAGTGATTTAACATCACAGGTACTGTCGGAAAACTAAAGACCTGAGGCCCTGGAGCTGATCCAAGCAGAGGCCTTCTCCTCCAACACTCCACGTTTCCCTCTGTGCAACCTTCCTCCTCAACTTGGACCCGATCCGGCTACTGTCTTGAAACAGAGAAACCCTCTCCCTGCCAGCTTTTCTATTTCTTTATATAGTTTTTCTTGAACATTCATAAAGGGCAGGAGAACAATCAGGCTGTATTCTAGGAGCTGCACTGTTTACGAGACGTCATCTGATCTAATCTTGTAAAGTCAAACTGTGGACGCAGGAGAAGAAGGGTTGTTGAAGATGCATTTACTAGAAAACATGTCCAACCATCTGATGTAGAAACCACAGAACTTGCTGCATCGCTCCATTGTGAAAAACAGAATAAAAAAACACTTTGTGACTTGAATCAATAAATATTTAAACAGTTTTGATTTCAAATGCTTCACTTACATTGAAGTGACTTTAAACAGCGTTATTACTGCTTGAGTGGAGATTCAGGGCACTTTGTCGACTCCTCTCTGAAAGTGATGAACTGGTAAACGGGTGGATGGTTGGATGATCTGAAGCAGCAACAGACGGGTAAATATGTGGCTTTGAGGCTTTTGAGTCAAACCAAGCAGCACCGGTGTAAACACATGGAGCTGCTCCATCATCAGAGCGACGGCGTTCACTCTGACCCTCCATCTTTGCTGCAAACTCTCTGTTCTCTGTTTACTATCAACACAGACAAGAAGCCTTTTAAACTCTGATTCTGTTTGTTTGTCTTTTTTCTTTTGTCTCTTTTCTTCTTTGGATCTTCGGATCTCTAGCGGAGAGGCAGCATTATTTGCAGCCACTTTGTCTGAGGATTCTTGGTCAAATTGCTCTGAAACTCGATGCAGCAGGTAGTCACAGAGCTGCACAACTCTCCAAACGTCTCAGTGGCAAAGTGTTTAATGTTTGCATTTGTGTTTGAGATGCAAGAACCACACTACTGCTCCTTTAACTTTGGTAGTACTTGGAGTAATTTAAGATTAAATCACTCAGAGCTGCAACTAGAGATCATTTTCGTTATTAATTCATCCCATAAAAAGCATGTTGAATTAATTTATTAATCATTCAGTCCGTAAAATGTGAAAAAAAATTGTTAAAAATGCCCAAAAGAACTCAAAGCGACCATTTTAAATTCTGTCTTTTGTCCAAATAACAGTTCAAGGCCCAAAGACTCTTAATTTACCGTCATAAATAACAACAAAAAGGAGCAAAACTTTATATTTTAGAAGTGAAAACCAGGGAATGTCTGACATTTTAATTGTCTATTAAAACAGCTGCAAATTTCTTATCAACCAATAAGGACTGCAGCTCCCAATTTAAAACTGTTTTATTTTCAAACATTCAGGAAACACTCTAAAATGTTTCCCCCAAAATACAGATTTTCTTTCTCCTTGATATCTAATCGCTTCTTATCTCGATGCTCATCAAGCTGCAAGTTCTGGCTAATATCATGAGTCATGCATGGAGCTCTGACATGACCTTGACACCACAGTGCTGCAGTGATTTTTGCTGAAAGAAAGAAGAAAAGAAGAAAAGAGTGAGGAAGGCAATCTGATAGGAATGCCGGTGGAATTCCCCGGAATCTCCCTCCTTCCCTCCCTCTGCTGTCCCCCTACACAGTTCATGAATCCATAAGGAGTTTTAACGTGCAGCACAATGGACAAGGGGAGCTATTCTGCGACCATAATGCAAGGAAACGTTACCTCAGTGCAAAAAATGTCAGGACCATAGAGGCCCCCGGTCCTGGAAACAATCAGTGAGGAAGCTGAGGCAGGTGCCCACCTCCTGTGAAAATATCCTACTGCGACGTGCAGAGGGAAGGCTGGGCGTGTCCGAGTCGACAGCGCTGCAGCAGGAGCAGCAGCAGCAGAGGAGCAATTAAACCATAAAACATCATAACTGCTCTGCACCACAAATCACTGCAGAAAACATCAAGTACAGGCTCTCACATGCAAAGAACACACACACACACACGGTTAAGAGGACTGCCAACTGTTAGAGCAAAAGTTCATCACTATATGCAAAGTTTTACACCATCATACCAACATGTTTTAACAGCAAGATTAATCAATTATTTTAGTAGTGTTTGATGTGCATCAAGAATGTCAAAAATCCTCAATTATGAGTTTGAAAGCTGACTTTTACAAGCAAATGACACACGTCACACATATCTAGTAAAGAAAGCAAAGACAAACAGAACATTATCAGCCTTAACGGATCAAATTTGACCAGCAGTTCACACTTATTTCTGCAAAATCCGCTTTCCTGTGAAACGACCGATCTTAGGAACAGATAGTTGCAGGAATAACTTCTTCTTGAAAGTCAGCCAGGATATTTGCAGTAACTTGGCTCAAGTAACAAGAAGCCATAAGAAGTTTTCCACTGGATTTTGAAAAAGTATAGAAAATATCTTCTGTGGAAAACAAAAAGGATACTATAAATCAGGATACTTATGATAATCCAGCATATTAACACCTAATTGTAATTTTAAATAGCTCGAGGTAAAAAGCTAGTGCAAGGCTAACAGTGGTGGATATATGTACGTCCACTGAGATAAATACATTATGTGCCATATTAATAGTATGAACAAACTGAAATGAATACATAAATTACTATAACTGCTGCAGGATGTGCTGCAGTTACAGCCGGCAACTGCAGGTTTAAGTAAATGTGTAAATATTCAGCACTGGGGGAGATATGAGTAATGCCAGTAGGAGACATTATGTACATTATATATTATACGAGGAATTTATCATTGTTTTTATATCAAACATGTAAAGAATCGTGACGTCAATCAGAACAAATTCTAAAAATCTCAGAATGAAGCAAAGACTTGTTTTATCACCTGAAGCTTTAACACGAATTTATGATCAGAGCCTCATTTTTATGTGTCAGATGTTATATGTGACAGATCTGGGCAATCCTGGGCCGGTTCATGGTGCCTCCATGGAAACACTATATGGCTGAATAGTTACAAGGTTAGTCACCAGCATGTGAAGGCCTGCAGTCCCTTCTCATTTAAAGTCTTCAGATCAGCCAAAAGCAGGTGTTATGATGAAATACAGCAGAATTTCAGATGATGGACGGCAGCCCTACAGACTTTACACGTGGTTTTGTTCAGTCAAGTGCAGACAGAGAAGTGTCATTACACAGACATTAAGTAGACCAGTTATATATCCAGGTGCTCTTCATGTTGTCAAGCAAATTGCTGTAGTTTTGAGATATTTTTGAGTCTTTTGCTATGATCTCTAATGATGGGGCTAAATAATATTTCATATTTGCTGCTCAAAACACTGAAAAATCAAACTGTTGATGTAAATAAAAAAAGAAGAGTCCTGAATAGAGTTGTTACAGTGTCTAACGATTTTGACAATGAGACTATTATGGCTTTAATTTTTATTATAACGATATCATAAAAAAACTTTCTTAAAATGCTTTGCTATTCGTCAAATTCATCTTTAGCTTTGTCTGAAGTCTGTTTTTTTTCTTTTGTCCTTGTGTACATACTTCCTCCTTTAATTACAGATCTTGACATACTTCATTAAAACTAAATTTACTGAAAATTGTTTTGGTTTTTTGCAAAAATACAGTGATGATTTCAGGTGTATCTGTTGACCACAACGCCGGACATATGTGTTTAAAAAGTTAAAAAAAGCTTCATTGGCCTTTGAATTTAGATTATTTTTTCATTTTTATGGTAAAAATAAATAAATAAATAAAATAAAAATGCAAAAAACCTCTTGGTCAAACAAACGGTTCAGTTTTTACTTCAACAGTAACAATTACAAACATTTAATTTGTTCGACAAAATCAAACTACAGAGTGTGAATCACCAGAGTCTGGCTAAGTGTTGTGTTGGTTTAAAGGTGAATTACTAGTGGTGTAAATGTGTCCAAAACAATGGCACCATCATTTTTCTGGGTGATTTCTTTAAAGCTCTCCTTTCTTTGAAGGCCAAACTCCACCCAAGCACACATCAAAAATACAGACACACACACACACACACACACACCACACTTCCTGTCGGAGACATGATACTTGATGATGATCTGGACTGCAAACATTGTGTATCGTTCGATAAATTACAGGGGCATTAGAAGCACAGTACAGTATTTTATCCTTCTTTTTTTTTGTCCTGTTTTTTTCCGACATAATGAGCGGCGCGGCGTCCCACGGGGGGCGGCAGGGATCAAAACTCGGCGGCCTCTCGGAGCACTTCCTTTAATGTCTTTGTGAACGCGTGGATTTGATACCCTCCCTCCTTTAAATTAGATCCCACTACATCCATTAGTCACAGAAGCCTGTTAATGTTTCCTTAGAGGGAGGGGACCCCCACATAAAGGTCTATACCAACCTATTGTATGGACTCCGAATTCCCGTCAGGTAGAGATGTAGATAGCGGACTTGCCCCGATATTAAAAAATAATTACTAGAGCACTTCGATTTTAACACTTAAGTATGCTTTCAAAACTATCCTCTTATGGTTTTTATTGGTTCTACATATAAAAAAACATTGTTCTTGCTTTCATAGGATGTGTATTTAATGTAAAGTTGGTTCTGCTGGGAGCAAAATACTGAAACAAACTCCAATCAGGGGCTAAGAAGGAAATCCACTGCCATCTGTGTTTTACATGAAAGTAATACGTGACAATCATGGATCAGATTACAAAATGTCAAAAAAGTAGATTTTACTTTAATTGTTAGCAAAATCCTCCCATATTTTTTTCTGTACCAAAGAAAGGAAAGAAAAAATAAAAAGGGTCGTCCCAGAAAGATGGAAGGTTGAAGAAATGAACAGGAAAAACAACTAAGGATGGAATAAACATGGAAATTAAACACTCAAGATGTGCTTTACTGTTATCAGAACTTAACAGATGGAGATGCAACCTTGAACTGTGTTTAAAGTTTCAGGTTTTTGAAAAATAAAACAAAAAAAACAACTTGAGATCTAGAAATGAATTGTTTGGGACCTGGGACTTGCCTGTATGGACTTGGTGTCTTGACTTGAGGAAATATAGTCTGTGCTGTGCTACACATGTGAAATATGTAACCAAAGTCAAGACAACCCAGACCCAACGTGACAAATGGATACGAGTCAATGTGGAGGCACAAAAAGGTCAACAACACAAGTCGAAGTAGCTGTGCATCAAAGGCTCCATGCAAAGCTGCAAAGTCTGCACACAGGATCAATAATAACATGAAAGTGTGTGTTAGATCCTCGTTGCCATCACTGACCCGAGGCCGGCCTGAGTGATGCAAGTTCAGCCTGATTTTTAGCCCAAACTGACACAGGTCCCCAACTTTAAAACTTCAACAAATCCATCATCTATATTTGGAACTAAGCGGACTCACATGTGGTCCTAAATGAGTCCACATCTTTTCAGAACATACTGAGTTCGCCCAAACTCAGCTGCAGTCAGCCCATCTTGACTATAACCTTTGAGTTTCCTCTTTTACACTCTCTATTTCTAATCTTGTTCTTTGTGTTCAGTTAAATCTTTTATCTTGAAGCCCTCGGGTTTTTTTATTCGTTCTCTTTCTCTGTGTCTGTGCAAGAGGAACCCCGCAAAAAATATAAAAGGTAAAAATAACTTTTACTCAAAATAACAATAAATATGAAACCATTTGCATCTGAGAAACATGTGAGAGCTGAGGGTCAAAAAGGCAAAGCTGTGTGACTGCATGTGTTCATGGGTGTGTGCATGTGTATTTATCGGTGGCTACATCTCAAGAGGGTGCAGCAGCATTGTTAATACATGGTCATTTTGTGTTGCACTGACTGACAGACGGGCTGGAAATGTCCGTTCCCTGCTTTCTTAGGAAGGTGGCAGCGGGCTGCATTCGGGTGGGTTTAGCTTAAGGAAATGACACTTTCTCCCACAAGATCTCAATCTAGCGGTGCACGCTGCCAGGCACAACAATGCGGTGTTGAAAATGGGAGTGGGCCACGTTATCCTCCCTTGCCCGGCCCGGTTCCGAGCCGAAGGAGTGGTCCGGCTGGAGAAACCGATAAGCACCTGCCACGAGGCTGGGACGAGAAGACGTGAGCGCCGCGATACAAACTGTTCTGATTAAAAACCGGAGTGACCCTGCATGATGTCACCTGCAATCAAATCCTGCACGGATGCACTGACCTTCAGTATAACGGGACATGTTCGGAGAAAAGATGTGACTCACTTCAGGTGTGGTACATGGCTATTTCAAAAAGACGGTTCACCTGAAGATTGGTGATGAATCCAGGAAGACAAAAGGAGAAACAAGAGATAAGAAGCGATGGTTTCTCACTGCGTCTTTTCAAACAGATGAATCCACAAGAAAACTCAAATATCCACCACACCACAACATTCTTTTAATTTTTAAGTAATACTGATGTGATCTGATGAAGCTCAGTACAACCACAGCAATGATCTTTCAGTGCAAATCCCAGTCATGTCGAAATCTGCCATGTTATAAATCCAGCATTAAAGGAAATTTAATCCACATTTAATGTAACATCCACATAAGATTACTCTACCAAAGCAAACACTGTTAATGCTCGACAGATCAGGTTGACATCATTAGATTTATTGAATTCTTTAAACTTTTCCATTTGAGAATTCCAAGAAGGCAAAAGTTCCCCCAAAAAGTGTAGAATTGAAAAGCTCATGAGGGTGAAATCTGACATGTTGAATTGAAGAAACCATGTGGACGGACTTAAACTCAAATACCAAGAAAATGCAATCAGATAAATTCGCTTTCGACTGAATAAATTTATTTGACTTAATAGGAACAAAGTAATACTTTATTTAAAAGAACCATTAGTTGAATCAGGTATTCAGACTCTCTCCTTTCACTTCCTTCCCTTTCACATAATGTCACCAAAACAAACATGAAACCAGAAGAATAATCTCACTGTCACTTCTTGTGCAACTGGACTCCATCTGCATCTGGAGGCAACTTTACCCCCCCTTATGTTAGAGTGGTGGGAGTCAAGCACAGGGCCTTTACCCTCTCAGGTCCTAATTACAGAGGCCAACTGTGGGACAGAGAGACATGCCGGGACATGTGGACCTTTAGTCCAACACTCGGACACTCTGACACACACACCTGTAACTGGGCCTCAGTCACTTCAGCCGGTTAACCACCTTGGAGAATGAAAAAACATTTGAAGGTTTATTTAAGCCCTCTGAATTGTTAAACGGGTGTGGTCTGTCACATTAGAGAATACAATGAGCAGTGAAGTGTTCAATCACAGGAAAATATTGTTTCAGTTCGTTTGGTTTACCTTCCTGTGGGTGACAAGTCGCTTTAAACACTGTAAAGTCCCTTCCATCAAAGAGTCGAGGCACTTAGAGTCAATTTGACCTGGACAAACTACTGTTGAAGTAAAAGAGGGTTTTATTTTTGTGTTAAACTTCTATAAACCTCTGAGGTTAAAGACTGTTTGATTAGGACCAAAGTGAAGGTGGAGAGTTGAGAAGATTTGTCTAGATGAGGTCATTTTGATGCACTATGGATAGCAGACCTCTTCGGTCCAGACTGAAAAATCTCACTAACTGCTGGATGGAGTACCACGACAGTTTTTAACAAGCATTCATTATCCCCATGAGATCAGGCTGACTGACTTTATGATTTCTTTAAGTGCCTTTAGAAGATCAGTTTCACTTATCCAGTAGATATTACTGCTATTGTTTACTCTTTTTCACAACTCATCAAAGTTTCATTAGTTAATCCAGAAGAGGCCGTGAATCTGCAAAACATCTAATGATCATGTTAGAAAGTCAAGAGTTCGGCAAAGTAAGAGGGGTTCATCCTCTTGGGACCATGAACGTTTGCACAAGGTGTAATGGATATCTATCCAAAGGTTTGTGAGTTATTTAAGTCTGCACCTGGACTGAAAATAGTGGACGGACTGACAAAAGCTGCCATCCATTGAGCTGTGTTAGCGTGATCAATAATTTGTTTTGTAGGAAAGGGTTGCAGTTAAAAGCTGTTTGTTTGTCTGCGTGTGTGTGCGTCTGTTTGAGGTTGTACAACTGCGTTCGTGCGTGCCGTCCCGCTGCCCGCCTGCCTAACATGAGCCGTGGAGACCGGACACAGACGAGCGGCTTCTGACAGGCATTTCAAACCCCTCCTGCCCTCTCCACCGTGTGGCCTCCCCGATAATGGGAACCTGATCGGAGGGAGAGCAGAGCGGGCTGCAGAGGTGAGGGGTTGGAGGGGGAGTGTGTGGTCCGTCTTTTGTGAGAAACTCTTCAAAGCGCTGGCCGTCCTATTTGTCCACCGGAGCTCTTTGTAACGGTATCCTCCACTGTCATTTTGCCCCCTTTATTTTTAGGCAGGGCTATTATTGCTCCCATACCCCTCACATACCCCTAGGCTTTGTGTGCAGGGACAGGGTCAGGTTTTAACTTTTTTCACCCTGTACAGAACCGTTTTTTCCCCCTCCTCCACATGTTGTGTGTGCAGAGTAATGGATTACACCGGCAACGGGCTCTCTGCTAATTCAAGGTCTCACTGGGAAAATGGGAGGGCGTTTGGTTGGTGTCCAACCCGACCCGTTATCAAACCAAAGTCCTAAAGCCATGATATAACTGGTGAATTCTATGACACCAATACAATGACGATCAAAAAGTCTTTCAACCGTCTACTGTTTGCTTTTAGAAGAATCCCCAAATCAAACTGAACCATGGTTTGGTTCGTGTCCAGTGTGAAAGCAAAGGTTCGGACTTTCGGACCTTCGTAAAACAGGAAGTTACAGAAGGCTACCTGGAAAAGAGAAAACCAAGTAACCTTTACCAAAACAAATAATGAGCTGATGAACTACATGGAGGGAAGAGGAGACCAGATGCCTTATAAACATTTGGTTTAATAAGGGCCAACTAGAAAAAACTCATAAAGCTACAATCAAACTACAAAACGAGACATTTTCAACACGCTGACGTCAGACGCCAACAAACCAATCAATGTAAAGCACAGAGTTACGCAACCCACCTACTTGATGACGATATGACAAAGGTTTGTCATGTAAAGTTTGTTGGTCTGTTTGCATAATTGCAGTGTGAAAGTGAAACCGACCGGATCAAATGTAAACAATTCGGACAAAAACATGAACCTTGGTCCGGACCTTCAGGTGTGGAAGTGACCTCAGAGACAGTAGACTAAATGAAGTGCTACCATGAAGAAAATTCAGATTTCTCTGACTTTGAACAGAGCACAACTGTGCAGAAAGACCTGCATAATGGAGAAATTACACTTGTCTTTAATATGTTGAGGTTCTAGTTATACATGTTTAATGTTTAGATGTTTAATGGTCCAACAAAGTTTACAGGCACTCCAGAAGTTTGGACTGAGGGCAACAACAGGGGAACAGATGGGCCGTTTGTAAATGAGGTAGAGTGTTTTTGGGGACACGGCGACAGATGCATCGTAAGGGATAGAGCCCTACAGTCGCTGCGTGGCAGCCTGTTGGTGTTCCTGTTTGCCAGCCTGCTTCACTTGCCAGTGTGTTTGTGTCCACTTCCTGACCCTGTGGTGCAGCAGTGCATGCCACCCCCTCCTCACGTCACCCTGTTCCCCTGTAATATCTGACATGAGTGGATGAATAATACATCAGAGGCTTTAGCTGCCCCGTAACTCTACCCGAGTCCCAGGACAGGAGGCAGGCCAGCGGCTTCAGCCAGCAGAGGACACGTGACCGCAGCAGAATAGCCATTCAGTGTGACCGTTGATGAGTAAAAAGCTGCATTATTACTGCCAGCAAACACCATGTGGTTGATATGAACGCTTAACTGGCTGGTGCCTACAACTGTAGCCTCAGTGTGCGTCCAGCTGCTCCAGTGCACACAGCTGTGGAGGGAGAGCGATGTGTGTGATCTGCTGGCTCGGTTTAGGATGTGTGTGAGGTTTCTGTGTTCATTTGAACCCTGTGTTTCAATACAGAGTGACTTTATGATTATTGTTAAATTGTAGTTACAATCAAGCCTGCAGGTGACCTAAGATTTGATTTCATGTTAATTTTACTGCACTGTAACTGCATTTTTATACCCTGTGACTGTGATGTTTCAATCCTTGCATAATTTAAAGAAGACTGCGGTTTAAAAACGAGTTGTCACATAAATGCGAGCAAGTAAGAGGAGGTGAGAGCGGATGCAAAGGAGGGCATATGATTCATGAGAAGGATGGTAATTATGTTTCATCCTACGAAGAGAGACGGGAAGCAATGTCTTTCAACCGAAGTGAGAGGCTTGTTCCACTCTTGGGGATGAAACAGTGAAAGAGGTTTCAGTGAGGTACAAAGTAAAAGGTGATCAGGGCCGTGACGAATAAGAAAACAAAAAACACGATGAGTCAACCTGCAGCTGCTGGAAAAAAACATTCATTTTCCTATTTGTTCCTACAGAATGAAAGGATATGCTTGAAACAATAAGTGTAAATGGACTCAAAGGCAGAGTTACGTGATGCTCCACCTTGTTTGACTGATTTTTTTTCCGTTAATGACAAAGCATTTTTCTCATCAAAAGACGTTTTTTTTTTATACAGACTGCATGCAAAATCCAGGCGGAAATGGGGTGCAAATAAACCTAAACAACAAGCTGAGGAGGCTTAAAAAGCTCTATAGATCTGCAGAATGAGTCATAACTTCCTTTAGGTTCATCAAAACAAGCTACTACAGCTTTCACATCAAATAGCCACTTCATTCAATGCTAACAAAACTATCGATCAGATGAGCTTTAAAGGATGAGGGAAAGGGTTTCCTCTGGGGTTTTTTTCGACTCTGAGGAGAAATACAAGCCGGCCTTGAGTTGAATAAAGAGTCGATTACAACGGAGCCCAATCAACACAGTGCATCTGATTCACACACTGACCAGAGAATAATGCAGCACGCTTGGATACTCACACAACAAATGCACGCAGAGTGCACACACACAAATACGCAAACACAAAAACACACACACACACGCCACCCTCTCTGGAGAGGATCAGGTTTCCTTCTGTGTCCAGTGGCTTATTAAACATTAAGCTCAACAGCTTCCCTACAGGAGGGGAAAAAGGCCTCCCCCACCTCCCCCGTCCCTGTCTCCCCTCTCTCATTACAGCTGTTGAGGTATGAGACAACAGAAGCAGGGCCACAACAATGGAGCCGGAGGCCGACAGCCAATCAGTTTGTTCGCTGTAGCGTTCGCCCGGCGACAGCAGGTAGGCCTGAGTGAGTGAGGTTAGCTCTGTTGTTACAGAGTGACAGAAAATCAGCTTTCATGTGGTGGTCAGCAGCAGGAAGATGGATGATAACATACAGCAAACACACACTCGGACTCGTTACAACAAGAAATCATACAGCCATACAACTAAATGTTTACTGTGCACACAGAGACATGTGCACAGATCAATTACAGACGCAAATACAAAATAAAGCACTTACTGTGCTTTAAGGCAAAATACAAAATCAATTAATCAGTCATCTGCATGCACTGTGACTGATTAATTTAATGTTTCATAAGTAAAAAAACAACTCAAACTGATCATAATCATCCATGTTTAGAAACTCTACCTGTTTCATCAGGCTCAGGAGCAAATTGAGTTGTTCCCAAAGGGAGCTTAACGCTGCTGATGTAACAATTTATCAATTATTTGGCAAAATTTTTGATAATCTGTTAAACATTTAAGCATTTTTTTAAGCAATACTGCCAAAAGGTTACTTGTTCCAGCCCATGAAATGTGAATATTTACTTGATTAACAGCTTTACAATCAAGCAATTTAAACTATGTCTACTTGAATTCTGGGAAACACTTATAACAGACATTTTTCAGCTATTTTTCATCAGTTATTTATTCCCTAATCAAACGTGATCGCCAGCTGATTGCTTTTTGCTATCATTTTTATTATCGTGACTTTGTTTTTCAAAGATCTTGACAGGTAAAGGTTATTATTCTGTTGTTATTCTGAGCATTTGTCCTGTTCTCCTCTTTGAGCTCTGGGGGGTTTCTCAGCTTCTCAGGTGTTGCAGCGACACTCCCTCAAGTGTGTGTGGTTGGTAGTTTGACACCTGATACCTGACAACAAGCAAGTGCCGGTGTGTGTGTGTGTTTGCAATGCATGGATTCACACTGTCTGCATAATCTTAAGCACTAACCAGCTTCACATGACCTGAGAACCTTTTTGCAGACAACAGTGCCACCTGCTGGCAGTAGCAGCACAAAAAAGATTACTACAAGCAATCATACTAACTACAATAATAATGAAAACAAGACGCCACTGGTTTAAAGTAACTAAGTACATTCATTCTAGTACTGTACTTCTTTAGATACTGCAGTGTTTCCACTTTGGGGTATTTTATACTTCTCTGTGCTACATTTAAAAGACAGATATTGTGCTTTTACCAACAATCACGGCAGTAGATTATTCTCAGGATACAACTTTAGGATGGAGGTCTGCAGAAATACCTAAGTGTCTAAAGATACCAAACACATCAGGCTGAATTTTGGGGAAATCTGTAGAAAAAATCTGATATACTTTCATTTGATGGAATGATGCAGCCATTAAAAACATAATAATTCAAATTTTAAATGTTTCACTAAGTACAACCATCACCTAGCTTGTCTTGTCACAGACAATAATACAATTAGAAAGTGTCAGAACATCAGTGGATTAGGATAATTTGTTGAATCTTTACGCAAAGTAAAGCCGAAACTGTGTGTGTTGGGGTCAAAATCAATTAACCCTCATTGCAGAAGAAGGAGCACATGCAGCAAAAACGTTTCCTTAATTTTTAAAAAAGACAGATCATAAAAGAGAACAACACATCTCTGAATCTCATCCAGATATAAATCATCCAATCCTCTCCCAGCCTCTGATGAACACGATGCCTCGGTATCACAAACTTATTTCCTGACAGCTCAACTATTTCAGACCCTCGACTTCACTTAGAAACTCTCAGCCATCATGCGACTCTGATCTTCATGCTCTGAACATCTAATTCCAGGAAACTTCTACTTCTTCCTCCCCCTCTTCTGCAGTTCCTTACGTGCTTCAAAGAAACCCGTCATTTCTCCTCTTTCCTGTCTTGTCACAGAAGCACTCCTTCATCAAAACAGCTAAGGCAGGTATTGGTAATGCATTAGCGTCCACAGACAGGGTGGCAGACACTTGAATGATCTAATTAGAAGTCATATTGGATTAGTCTGATTCAGAAGGGGAAAGGAGACGAGACGGGCCTCCTTCAGGGCCCCTCAACGTCTTCTTGAATCACAGTTTGAAGTCTTTGGAGTGATATTAGAGACAAACTGAGCACGTTCTTTCTCTGAAGAGCAATAAGAAGAAAAGGGGAAGGAAGGAAAAGTGGTTCCATTGGGGAAAACCTGCTCTAATTAAATCTGCAATATGAGTTTTTGTGAACATACAAGAGATTTTTAAAGAGGTTTGCACAGTGGAGAATAGATGAGACAAAAAGACTAAACAAAAATATCAAATCTTCTCTAATCACTGTGGGATTTTTCACAAAAAATAAGTGATTGTACAATTAAGTACAATGTTTTATAGAGGAGTCACTTCAGACAACAATGCCAAATGATAGAAAACTGAACGCTAAAAATATTCAGATTTAAAAGTTTATTCAAATTATATCATTGCATGTATTTAATACATGACTTACATAGATCTTTATTGATATGCTTAACTTAAAAAAATAATCCACAAGGCCTGCAGTATGTTAATGTCTTACTGACACAAATGATCCATAATATAGCTAAAAATCAATAAAATACTTGAATTCTCCCAAAACATTAGCAGAGCATTTGGACAAGCAAATATCCACAACTCACACACAGTCAACAATTAAAGCAGAGTAATTAATTTAAAAGGTATTTAAAGACTAAGCATTAATAAAACTGTAAACTACTTTGAAAAAGATTTCTCCTCTACACATGCAACCTATGATTTACTTCAATATCAATATTTTTACATTAAATTTCTCACCTTTTTTCTTTCACTCAACACCTAAAATGATTTTTAAAAAGTTCCTGTAAATCACTTACCTACTTTATTGACACACTTACAAACTCACTGTGTCCACCTCGTAGGTAATAAACTTAGACTGTTGCATTATTGTTTGAACGAATGCAAACACAATGACAAATTTGTAAGAAAAACAGTAACACAAAAAAATTAAATGAAGCAAATGTAAGGCTTTTCAAATGCAACTTCACAGATATGTTACAAATATACTAGTTTTACCTTCATTAAATCATCCATGGTGAAAGATTTTGACTTTTATAAATTATAACAATGGTCTCAGACATAGAAATCTGTTCCTATACTGAACTCTGACCTGGAACTGACAGGTGAGAAGCGGTTTAATTTGGATAGGGTGGCCTCTAGTGGAGCTTAACTGGTACTTACAGGATACAACAACTGGTTTTAAAATATACAAAAGGTGCAGTTATGTTTCTCTTTTTTTTAATCAACATAACGTTTGTGAGAAGCACTGCAATATAATTTAAAAGGGAAGAAAACATACATTTCTTATGTTTTGAATTTTTACAAAATTATGCTTTGTATTTACTGTTAAAATTATGCAGGTTTTGGTTTAATGTTAAGTATTTTAAATTAAACAAATTTCAGTATTTCAGTTTCTGATGTATTGTAGTTGAGATAATTAGACTTAGAAATGAAAATACATTCAAAACTGCAAACATTCGTGTGATCCAGATTAATTAACTGCTGTATACTGTTTTGGTAAAAATTAGCAAACATTAGTCTGTAAAATCTTAATAAAATAATAGCTTGTAAATATTTGCCTGTTTAATGTTAAGCAGGTTTATTTGGTAACACTTGCTTTATTCTATATCACAAATGTGATTAAAATTATTAATGTATTTTTGGCAAAAAATACACAAAAAAATAAGAATCGATGCAATAAATCGCAAATAAATATGGCGTCCCATACAACCAACAGGTAAGAAATCAGTTAAGATGCAAGAAACAATTGAAAGGTATTTTTAACTCACGTTTTTGATGTAAAAACTCCTCCTGTTTTTCTTGAAGTTGAAGTAAATATTCATAATGTCCTACTTTGCTTGTTGTCGATGAATAATTTATTTTGTTCGTTGCTAGCTAACGCATCGTAGTAGCATAATTAGCATAACTGTAAACAAGCTAACTCTCCTGTTCGTAACATTTAAATACTATTTAATAACTTTCTCTTGTTTGTAATGGCACCAGATTACGACTTAATCTACTAATAGTTTCACGGTTCCTTTTAAAACTCTTGTTCATAATCTTTTTCACGGCATCTCGATTTTTATCGCATTTACTCACTTTTTAATTAACGGACATTAACTGATCTTCTGATTACGTCGTAAACCTTGTTAAAGGGTGCAATGCCACGTTTGACCGCACAGACTAGCAGTCATTTACTAGCCATTACAACCCAGAGGGGCGCTGTTTCACCAATTTTAAGGAACCTTTCAAAAAGTGAGTAAAAGGGACAAGTAGGAAGT
>JAQMCX010000015.1:880842-894050 GCA_029814765.1 Acanthurus leucopareius
TTTTACAGAAGTGAAAGCTTAATTTGACAACTTTTACTTTGAAATGACAGAAGACACACACCCTGTCAAAGCACAGGTAAGAACTGTGTATCTTAAAGCTTGTAGTTCAAACAGTAAATATGATCCGCTGTACTCACCTGAGCTCTGAAGAGACGTTTGTAAAATTAAAGACTTGATAAACTTTGTCTAAGTGTTGTTGTAAAGACTTGCGTGAGCTGCGGTTCGCTTCTAAGTTTCACTTTCATTTCAGGAGTATGACATCAGAGCTCACCTGATTTGCTGTTGCTCCGCCTCCTGTTTGAGTTCTGTCAGTCTTTTTTTTTTTTTTGTTACCTTCTTCAGGCTCATTACTCTGACATACAAAGTAATTCAAGATTTTTTTTTTACTTTTTGGCCAAAGAAATGAGAATCTCTAATTGTAACAGTTAAAAAAAAGATGAGTGTAATTAATAACAATGGCTGCTTTTTTTGCAAAAATGCATTAAAACAATAAAACAACTGTAGCCAGCAGATAAGAAACAAAAAAAATGTTTACTTAATTTCAACTTTGCCACCATGCAAATGTCATGAATTGCAACACACACACACACAAACACACACACACACCATTTCCCACATATTCACTCTCAGCTGGTCAGCTTTTAATGAGCAACTCCAAGTAAAAATCACCATCAAAACCACATCTGTTCAAAGCTCTAACTTGTTAAGGTAGGAATGACACACACACACACATACACAAAGTGCAAATGATCATAGAGAGCCACATTAATAATGTATGAGGAGGAAAATGCTCTCTCCCCGCAGAGAAAGGCTTATTAGTGTTTTTAATTAATTGGTCTTTCTGCAGCTTGAGGAGGAGCTCGAGTGCTGGTGATGTCTAAACACAGAGAGAGGAGGAAAAGGAGGAGAAGGAGGAGGAAAAGGAGGAGCAGGAGGAGGAAGAGGCGACTGGGATAAACAGAAAATATAAATTTGGAGACTTGAGTGAAGTGACAACAGTTAGACAAATTAGAAAAGGAAATGAAGAAGGAGGAAGTCTGATAAAGTGAGATAAAGAGCGAGACAGAAGATGGTCAAAGAGACAAAAATCCACAGAATTTAGATCCATATTATCTTTGTTACACACAATGTAAGACATTTTCCTTTTCAGCAATGTCTGCCACCTATTTAAGAAAGATAAACTTTACTTTAAAATGAAAAAAGAAAGAGAGAGGGTGCAGCGTTGCAGTTCCACCACTGGATGGCGCTGACTGACCACCCCTGTTCTTTTACTGTGGGGTCATCCAGGTCATCCGTCTCTACTGGCACAACCACAATAACTACTGTATCAGTGATTAAACTTTAGCTAAATTATCTTGAAAAACATCTTTTTTTCATGATTCTCCCCACAGAGAAAAAGAGTTTTTTACTTGTGCTTCAATATAATTTTGAAAACCTAAATTTTGACACATTTTTATGTTTATTTTGTAGTTAAAAAGCACATTAAAGTCATACTTTTTATTCTTCTATGATCCCTTTTTAGCACCAATGAAGAAATCTGGAGGTCCACAGTGTTGCAGACATAAATTATTATAAATCATTTCCAAGGTCAAACCCAAGGTAACCATAACTTAACCATTAAATATTGTAAATACTGCAAATTAATCAGTATATTGTTGCATATCCACTCACATGTCCTCCTCCTCCATCAGCTGAAGTTTCCAGGAGGTCGACTAATCAGAGAAGGAACAGGAACCTTTATTACAAATCAAGAAATCAATCTGTAACCACAATAAAAATCTGGTTTATCAAAAATGACTAATTTCCTCTGAATGTTGCACAAAGACTACAAAGACTTTTTTTCTCATGTAATTTTGTTTTCCTTCCTCTCAGATATTGAAACATAATGTTCCTTGTGAGATGAGCTGTTTATCACTGCTTGCTAATTATGGGACCGCTGTGCTGTTATTAAAAAATAAAAAACAGAAAAAAAACAGCTACGGTTGAACCCATGTTTCCATAGTAACAAAACATAATGTGTGTTAATATTAAAAAAGAGCTGAATATTGAGCTAAAAAAACTACTTAATCATTAAATGATAACAATTATTTTCAAATATTGTTGGTGAAGAATCGACTCGTAGCCACATTCATAAACACAGACGGCTTCATAATGAAATGCATGACTCTTTCCTCCATTGTTGTGTCAAAGAGAAGAGATTGAATCATCTCATCTCTGGATATAAAAAACCTTAATGTAGCCTTTCACACTCCTCCTCCTCCTCCTCCTCCTCCTTGTCTCTCCATCTTCAACATAACACCTCGCTCTCATGTTCCAGTTTAACTCAATTACCAGAAATAATCTGCTCCTCACACACGAGCAGCCGAGGCCATTTCTGTAATCACTACCGCTGCAGAAAATTCACCGATACTGAAGGTTCAGCCTGTGACCTGTGATGTGTTTTAACTTGAGCCGACCTACATGATCTTTACACCACCTCCATGTTTCCAGTCCAGAATCACAGTAAAGGAAGCAGACAAACAGTGTCTGTATCTGCAGGTGAGTTGTGTTTAGCCGACACTCAGCTCCACCTGGACATGTTGGTGGATGTTCAATTTGTTCTTCCTCATTCTTCACAGGGAGGAATCAATGTTCTTGTTCCTTGTATCTGCACTTGTTGCACTTTCCTTTTTGTTCAGCAGTTAGCAATGCCTAGCTGCAAAATAAGTGCTCGCTTGCTTTTGGCTTGTTGTTGTTTGTGTTGAATCAGAGTTGTTTTGCACAAAATTGAGCATTTTTAAATTGGATTGCTGCCTGGTAACACAATAATTGAACAGGCAAGAATAAATATTGTCACTGTATATTTCTGCAGACCACAGATGTGCTAAAACTTGGCATTTCTTTATGTTATTTATGCTAAAACTACATTTCTTTTGTTAAACTCGGGTTAGTTTATGGCACAAAGCTGCTTAGTTAGTGCAGGGAAATGATCAAGTTTTGGCTAAAAATACCTGGTGTTACTTGTGACAAACATGACTGCTACTTGTTGGCATCATTCTAACTCATTTAGGCCTAAATTTAATCTGATCTACCTCCCTTTTAATCTGCATTGTTGGTACATTGAGATTAAGATACATCCTCAGTACAAACTTATAAACGAATCCATCCAAAAGCTTCTATTTCCGGACAGTTTTCACAACTCCACAACCTGTTTAATATTTGCACCTGTGCTTTTCTACACTGAGATGTGAGATTTTTTAAAAAAAAAGGCCTGTATGTAAATCCACTCATTTTGACAATTCAGTTGAGATGATTTCAGTCATTTAAATGCAAAAGGTGTCCAGCAGGGCTCAAATCTGGGTCCTCTCAACATTTTCATGTGTCAGCCAGTATAAGGGGATGTTAATGGATTAATTGTTGTGTAATTAAGTAATCTGAAGCATCTGTGTTGTTACAGATTTGTGTGTCATCCATCTGTGTTTACTTTTGTTTTTCCAGTATTTGCATACGAGCTGCAAGAGTTTATTCCATTCTTACTTCGTCAACAATTGTCTAAAATACTAAAGAACAGATTTTGTTATCTAGAAACCTTCAACGCAGTAGCCTCCATCACATTGGAAAACAATAACACAGAACTAATTTCATTAAATCTCTGGCTTACATGATAATTTCTGAAGACAATTTATTATTCTGTGTGTTTTCTCTGAATTAATCCTGAGCATAATGAAAGAGCTGAATATAATCGCATGTTTTCAGCATAATAAACATGTGAGTGATGACCGAGTCTGCACAGGAGACCATGTGACTAACATGGTACCCTCGCTTCCTCCTCTTCCTCATCGCTGCCGGAGAGCGCTGTGAAGTGGCAGATGAAATATTAATCTTCCTGAATTTATTATGGAGGACAGCGGGTGGGGGGAGAGAAAAAGAGAGTGAGAGGAACAGGAGGGAAATTGGCTGGTGAATAGAAAGATATTAAACCAAGACATCATGAAAGAGGTGGAGGTGAAGGAGGAAGAGAAGGAAGAGTTCTCCTTTGCTTCTTTAGCACTTTTTACTGCAAAAATCTCCAGCATTTTCTTTAAGATAAAGTATGTAACATTTCCAAATTAAAATGTCAAAAAAGCAACTACGTCTTTGTTTCAAAGGATGTTAAGTTGTGTATTTACACTATTACAAATGTTTCCATTAATATTCAAACTTAAAGAGAAATCTGTCATTTTTTTCAAGGTATCGTTTCATTTTGTCTTCCGTCCATAAATTCCGGGGTAACACTAGTCAGAGATTACGGAAAAAGGTCGGAAAATGTGACTAAATATAACTTCAAAACCCTGGAATACTCATTGTTTTGATAGAGAGGCCTCTAGTGGCAGAAATGATGTACTGCACGTCAAAACCAATGTGGTTGGTGACTCGCTAACGCAAATGTTGGAGGAATTTTTGCAACTACTGAATGCCACAAAAACCGTTAAAAAACTGTAAAAAGTAAAGTACATTAGCTGTAAAACACATCACATGGGTTTGATTTTTCATTTTTACTCAATTTTTCATTTCGTTTTCATTTCAGCCGGTCCAGGTAACTTATTTTTACTCCCTGTTCATCCAGACGGATGCAGAGCTGAATAAGAAAGGCAGAGTCATGTGGCATGTTGCGAGGGATCAATAAAGTCTCATCTTACCTTACAAGTTCAAGAGCCGGTCACACAAACAGATTAGTGGCACATTTGAGCGATTCAAACATCGACAGGAGGTTCAAAGAGGATAATCTGCTCATCATTTGTCAGAGCTGAACTGAGAAACATCCAGAAGTGACTTGTTTCACTTTTTTCTGACCTTGAGAAATAAAGTGATTTTGATAAACCAGCTTGTGTTCGTATCCTGGTGGAGAACAGAGAGGGTGGAGGCGAAGTCATGAGGCGAAGAGGAGACAAAGAGAGACAGAGAACAGCACCTGAACCCCATTAATCGTCTCCCACAGTGTAGATTTCTCTTGGTTTGTGTCAGGAGGAGCAGCAGAGTGGAAAGCGAGGACACAGTGAGGAAGTGTTGGAGTCCAGGCTTTGACAGGATGAGCAGAGTGTTACAGCGACCCGACGAAGGAAAACACAGCGGACTCTCTTTGTCAGCTTCGGCTTCTGAAAGTAGGCCGCATTGTGAAGACATCGTCGAGTCTGACAATCCATTGTCTCGTTTTTACAGTCTATTAACTCCTTTTCACACAATGGCAGATTTTTTTTAATGAGTGTGAGGCGACAAAAAGCTTAATTAAATGTCTATTATGTGTAAGTTTTATAGAGAATTGACACTTATTCCGCAGTTCCACGGCTTCGTGGAGCTCTTTAATATCTTTTGGACTCATGTTTTTGTTTTAAATTGGTTTTATTGGCTGATGTTCTTAGTGAAAAAGGTGAACATGGTGGAGTTTTTATCAGCTGAAGAGCCAAATACTTTTGCCAGGAAGTGACAGAGTCCAAAAACAGTTGTGTGGTATCAGACTGAACTGTCAGCTGTTAAACTCTGCTTCCATCTGCTGAAGTGAAACTAAGTGAACTCAGTGAGGTGGGCGGATTCAAGGTCAGGTAACAAAAACAGAGCTAAAACCGTGTGAATATTGGACTTTTATCAGTGGACAGAAAAACAGCAAAAGAAGGATAATATTGAGCTGTTTGTCAACCTTGATGTTAAAATTTCATTGTTGTGTTTACAGATTTTTATTTGCTGCCCTCAAGTGGTCAAATAAAAGTCAACAAACGCAACTAAAAATAGAAAATAAAAACAATAAAACAATCATGTTCTTCATTTCAGTAGATTGTTTGGAAATAGTTTTCAAATAGTTACAGGCAAACAAGTGTTGGCGTCTAAGCATGTTTGTATGTGTATGTTTGTATTTTTGGATTAGCTTTCCCCTGCTTTCACTCCTTATGCTAAGCTAAGCTAAGCTAATATAGGCTTAATAGGTCCTGACTGCAGCTCCACAGCAGATGAGCAAACATTAAAATTGTATTAACAAAAAGAAAGAAAAAGTATTTATTGTGACATTACTCCTTTAAGGAAAAAATCATGTATTTTAAGTTAAGTGCTACGTTTGTGAGACACTGTGTGTTACATACATGTGCTTTTATAATGTGTGTGAGGGCGTCATGGTGAAAATAAACTGGTATGTGCATACAGGTAAAAAAAACAAAACAAAAACAAAATAAAGTTCAATATAAAAGCTGCTATTACACTGAAAAGCATCAATCTGAATACCTGGTCTTTGGGTGTAAAGCATATTAGCAATAGCTGATTATTACGTGATAAACTCTTCATTAACACATAACTTCCCATGAGTCACACTGAGAGGAAAATGGCTGAACAGTTTGACAAAAAGTGGCTGCAGAGATTGTGTGTGTGTGTGTGTGTGTGTGTGTGTTTACAGTATGAACAGTTTATGAGCTCGTTTGCAGCCTGCAGCTGTAAATGATTTCTGTGATGTTGTTGCTCATTAGAGTCATTAATACACAAACACCCACATCTGGGATTCGCCCAGTGCAGCCAAAGCCGTGTGCCGCTGACCACTGAGCAGATGCACGGCGGCGGTGGGGGGTTAAGCACCTTGCTCAAAGGCACCTTGATGGTAGTTAATGAGGGGGAGCTAAACGCTTCGGCGTCCCTCCCTGGACGGTCTGCAGTTTCAGACGACCAGAAATGGGTGGTAATGCATCACAAGAAACGAGCAAAGAGTTCCTTCTTTTAAACTGTATTTCTTCTTTTTACTCAGGTTTATTTTTAAACCAGTAATCCACTCTGCCACATCTGCCATTTACACCTCTGTAATGACTAGTCTGCTCTGAATGTGGGGGTTTTAGTGTAGCAGGAGGAAACACCTCTGCTGCAGATGTTAAACTGCAGCAACCTGGAAGACCAAGAGGCATCAGCTGCCTTTCGACCACAAAGTAATGATGACAGAAGAAGAAGCAGCTTCCAGCAGAAACCCCTGGCCACATCTGGTGGTCTTTACTTTTATTCGAGCAGGTGTCTCAAATGATATTTTCACATAACTCAGGTATGGATTTTTTTGCAACCAAGTCACAGCTGCAAAGTTCAGACCAGTTAAACAGAAGCCAACTTTTTTTTTTTCCCTTAAAAATCATAGTTTGCCTCTAGGGGGTTTTCCCCTAAACCTGAATTTGTTTGAAAAAAGTAAAAGTTGTTCTTTTTTCAGGCTGTTCTTCTCAAAGTAACTGTTGTCATATTTTAAGAACAAGAATCCTCAGTCTGTGACCTGGTTTCATGGGGAAGGAGAGTGAAGCTGAATGTAGAAAAGCTTTAAGAAAAAAAAACAGCATCTGCATTAAAGATATTTGAACTTTATTCCTGCACAGCTGCAAGAAGCAGAGACGCATCATCAATCTTTATTTACAGTCATCACTCAGTTTGAGGAGTAAAATGTAAACTCATGTAGATGGACGTCAGATTTTAAACAGAAGGACATTTTTCTGGTAGAGATTGAAATCACACAGGATCCAGCTCACAGTGATTTAGGTGCAGTGACCACTGGATAACAACGGATGATGGATTTAGGATCGATCCACGGAGACAAAAAAGGTTTATAAGGTTCAATCTGTATGTTGCAGCATGTATAGACCAGGCATTGACCCCTGCACCTCATCCTGTTCAATCAATAAAAACAATAAATGTTAAAAATGTAAATGGTCCTATAATGCAGGTGCAGCCCCCTGTGGGTCGTCCCCGTCCTCCCCCTTCCTCCCCCATGACGCTCACTCCCACACGCTGTGCCTTCTGGGTCACCGCTACAAGGCAGGTCACCAGAAATTGATTTGCTCCGTATCCCTGCCACGTTAATCAGCCATTCATCACTTTGGGCGTTGAAGGCTGACGTCTGGTGCGAATCGATGCCTTGTGAGGAAAAAAATGACCATCGGCTCTTCTGACGCACACGCCGCTTAGTTTGTAGTTGTGTGTTGTCGTCTGGCTGCGCGTGAGGCCGATTTTAAAGCTATTGTTCGGCTACGAGCTCGCTTACACATTAACCATCGGGCTGTCAGAGGCGATCATGAGGGACGGCGATGGATGAAGGTTGGCGGGCGTGGTTGGGCGCCTCGGAGGCGGACGGTGTTTTGACAGAAGAAGTCAGCGCTGAAGTCCTGAAAGTGACAGCTTTCATCTAAACATGTATCTCCTGTTCTGCCTGTCCAATGTGTGAAAAAATGATAAAAATGTGAATGTTTTTTGCATTTAAATACATTAATTGCCTTTATTGTAAGTACATGTTCTTTCCCAACGTGGCCTTTAAGCTCTCAATGACATGCGGGGGGACTTGAAGCATCGTTACAGCAGCTAAAGTAATAGAGCTTTAATAATGTAATGAACCATGAAGCTAATGACAGTTGACATTTAATACTGACTTAATTAAATTAGTGTGATAAATTTCCCCTCGGTATCCCAAGACAGAGGGTTTCAGTTTCCTGTTGTTAAACTGCCGTCTAATGTTTTATTGTCTTACAATGTAAAATCAACATGATCAGAAGTCCAGAGGTTATAAGAGACTTTAATTACCAGTTTGAAAAGAGCTGAGTTTAGGGAGTTAAATCAGGAGAAAATGGAGTGATTAGACTAGCAGCAATAACTCTGGCAATGCATTTTAGTCTTGAACTGCAGGTTCAAATGGTCACATATCCAAAAAATATGTCAAAATCTACTTGATTTATCAGCACAAAGTTTTATGAAGACATGATTGACTCTCAGATAACAAACTTGACTTTTGAGATCATCTGACTTTCCATGATAAACCACAACAAGATTGATTTTTACAGTTTAGAGTGAATCGAGTCAGAAACTTCTAGATATTTGCGATTGAGTTGTAATAAGCTGATTTGGCAGTTCTCTAAATTTTTTCTTTAGCACATTAGCATTTTTTAATAACCAGTTCTTTGGCTTAAATGATCAAACATCTGCAAACTAGTGACATTTTTACGCTAACTAGCAAATCTAAGGCTAGCCAACTTGCTAATCTAGGTTGCTACATTCTGGTCTTAGCAGTAAAACTAGCTACATAGTTAGCTCTTAATACAGACGGCTGTTTACTTGTTTTTTGCTCACTTAGACCTCACTTATGCTGTATTTCAGGCAAACGAGCAAAGGTTAGCATAATAATATGCTAAACTAAGATAGCTAACACAGTAAACACACACATTTTACATGAGCAGTGTTACAATTGTCATTATGAGAATGTTAGCATGATGACATTAGCATCCAGTGGCACTAGCATGGCATAGCTTATGTTCAGTGGTATGAATGCATTAATAACCTAATGTGTTCAACAAACCAGACCTATGCCTATCTTGTCCTACACTTGTGCTAGTGGATGTTAATCAAATAATGTATTTTTTCTGTCAATAAATGTTTAAAATCCCACATTTCTTCTTTCTTTCATTCCTTTTTAAACTGTGAGTTGCTATTGTTGTGCAATGCAGTGTGGGATAAGGGTGGACTTCTGCGGCTAACTCAGTGTTTTTTATGCACACTGACATTTCCAGAATACTTTCCCAGCATGAAAACACTGCATACAGAACAGAATTAGTAAGCAGTTTTAAACGTGGACCTAAAACTTCAATATATAATAAACATGTTACATGCTAGTGAGCAGCAAATCCAGCAGACAGTTCACAAACAAAAATACCTACAAGTTTGGAATTTACATGCAAAACAAAACAAGTCTCAGAGTATGTGGACACTGAAAAAACACACACATTCCCACGGACATGCAACTATTTCCCCGTCAGCTGTCTGCTCAGATTTGGGCCAAACAATGAAGTTCTTACCAAAGCTGCGTGTTTCTCTACCCTGAGCTGATTAAATTAGCAAAGTGGAGGGGTGGTGACGGTGGCTGCCAGCGTGGGGGAGGCAAAACAGGGCGAACACAAAAGAATTCCTGGTGCCATTCCACTGATGCCGATGTGGTCATTCCAACAAACCGGAGGGGCGAATAGAGGCATCTGGGCTCTGGGAGAAGACAAAAGGGCAGACTGTTGGCCCACCGGGGGCTCATCTTAACCCCGGACACGCTTGTTACCCCTGAAGCTTTTTAAAAAAAGGAGATCTGAGAAGTAAAGAGAGATGGAAAGAGGGGATAAAGTAGACAGAGGAAGGAATAATGAGGTGTTGTGGGTGCTGGACGGGGTTAAGAAGGAAGAGACGGATTGGGCAAAGCCAATGACTATTTAAGCTACACTAATCAATAGTTTCTGTAACGAATCTAATGATGTAAAGGTCTAAAAGTGGTTGCTTGTTGGTACAAACACAAAATTTTCACCAATTCTGGAGCTTTTCAACCATTTCCAGCATTTTTTAGCGCATTTTTTTGTTGTTAGTGCACATTTACTGCATGATTCTCTCAGTAAAAACTCATCAACCCTTTTTCTTCACAAGTAAACAAATGTTGGTGTAACTGCAAAGCACCAAACAGCAAACAGATGAAGCAATTAGCTGATAAAGAAAGTGGAACATTTGAACATTCATCAGTTGGACATAAACAGGACTCAAAATGAATGCTAATGCTGCACCGTTATTGCAGGACGTGTAAATAAACTGTTTGCTGATTAAAAAAAATGCTACTAATTTGCTAACATGCAGCATGTGTGTGTGTTTTTCAGGGAAAGTTTTAAGAGAAGAGTTGAATAGTTTAAGTTTAATAAAAAAGTTCTAGGGGAAAAAATTACAAAAAACCTATAACTTATTTTTTTCTAATTCAGTTATGACCACATTATACTTTTTGAAAATCTTCCGACTAGCTAACTTGCTAATATAAGTTGCTACATGCTAGTATTAGCATGTAAACAAGCTTAGCTGTTACATGTTGGTTTCAGCCAGGAGAATTAAAGTTTACCAGCTAAGAAGAAAAGGCTTTTTTTATTTTTAGTAATAATTATGAGTATATATTAATGTTATTTTGGCCAATAGCTTTGTTTTGGTCTTGGCTCAGTCATGTAAAGGCTAAATCATGGCAAAGCCTGTTGAATAGTATGTAGCCTGCTACATGCTATATCTAAGTTTTGGACATTAATACAAAAAGGACACTTTTAATTATATTAGTGGCATAAAATGCACAGATAACTTGATTTTTATAGCAGAGGTGTGTAATTAATAGGTTATTTGTGTGCAATACACCTAATGTTATTTCCTGTTGTCTTGTAGGTTCTTGCTAGCTGACCAAAACAATTCACAATAACGATAAGCACCATATGAGTTATAAGCAAGAGAGTCAGGTTTATCTTATATTATATTATATTGTACTGACTTATAGTTTAAACTGCAGTTAAATTCATGCATTCAGCAGCTCGGAGAAAGTTTTATAAACTGAATGTGCAAATGCAAAAAACACTGAATATTAGTGATGGAGAGAGAGGCCAGAAACTCACAGGGGTCAAGAAAAAGATGGAGAGAAAGCAGAGGGGAGTATATCAACCCACAGAGAAAATCAGCAATTATTCAGGGCCAAAGATCCAGAACAGCTGAGTGCAAAACAACGGCGCCTCGATTCTTTAGCACAGAAATGAACTTTATAAAACAGACTATGATAAACATCCAGACATACCAACACACACACATGACAGCCAACACCGGAGGGGGTGCGAGACACAACAGCTGTCCTTTTTGAGGAGGACCCACAATGGAGGAGCTCTGCAGGGGGGGAGGACAGCACCTGCCTCTGCTGCCTCCCTCCAGCCTCCATCCTCACCCACAGGACACGACTGGGGAGGAGGGGAGGGGGGGAGGCATGCGTGCCTCCAGTCGGCAGTCGTCTATTCAGCCCATTCAGCTGCCTCATCTGCATACTGTTTGACTTGCTGCTTCTAATTTGGGCGCCTTCCCCTTTGAAGGCAGATGTATGTAAACAATGTCTCTTTTCATCTCGACGAGGATTAGAAGATGACGGATTCTAGGTCATTAACCCCCGGAGGACCGACGGCTAACAAAGGCAAACCTGCAGCTGGTTAGAAACACGGCCGCATAATCACCAACAACAGTTGAGTCTGGTTGTTCGGAGTCTGTAGAAATATGCAGGGCAGCGTGCAACAGTGCAGAGATGGAGTCTATGACCAGTTTCATGAGGCCGATATCAGGGTTTTTTTCTTGCTGTGAGAGTTCGTGAGCGCTCAGGTTTTTCCTTGACCTTGGGAGCAAATATATGTGATTAATAATTATAAACAGGATGGATGTGAGCCTCTGTGCAGGGATGGTCTTTAGTCCAAGACGATAAAGGCCTCGTTTATCATTTCTCATTTAAAGTCTCATCTGCAGGAGAAGATGGTGAACATGATCAACAGTCGTGGAAATAAGACGATAAGAACTCCTGGCTACAGTTTGCACAGTTTAAGTTGTTTGACTTGTGGCGATCAAACAAAGTGAAGGTTTATAGTTTGCAAGTAATTCAGCAGAACACAACCTTCACTTGCACTGTGACGTCTTCTGCATACTTTCAGGCAAAACACACATGTGGGTACTTTTTAGAGAAGTATTTACTGTATGAGTTCCTCTTCACATGCATCTGCAGCCAAGCCGGTGGATCTGTGAGGTTTGACGTTGGTCACATATGACTTTAAAGTCAACAGATTGCTGTGTGGTTCGTTCTCCCTTCTCCTTTCTGTGACTTCATAAAAAGAAAAAAAAACTGAAACTGCAATAAAAGAGAGCATGCATGCTTAATTAACCATCCGACCACTGAGGTCTAAGAGTAAAAGACTTAAACTCATCACTTGTGGAATCAAAACAAAGGAGTTCTGTTGGGATCCACTGACCCAAACAGGAAGCAGATGAACAGAAAACCCTGCAGCTTTTAGGGGTGGATGGCTTTTGTGTGTGCGTGTCAGTGAGGTTAGTTGGGGTTAGGGGCGCCAGAAGTGTGTGTGTTTGCAGGGTGTGTGCAGGGGTCAGGGGGTAACACACACACACACACACAAACACACACACTTACATATATTCACCACCTCTTGCAAGCAGACATCTGCAGCCTAAAGGCTTTGCTTCTGAGGTCAACTGGTGTGTGTGCGTGCATGTGGACACGTGCAAGCATGGGAGTGTGTGTGGGCATGTACAAAAAGGCTTTAAGACACGTGTGTGTGTGTGTGTGTGTGCATGCATATTTGTGTGCATATGTACCAAGTGTGCCATCGCTAGCGAGGCCTGAGGAGGCGTCTCCTGAATTTATGACTCATTCTGAGAAACAC
>JAQMCX010000015.1:900101-910311 GCA_029814765.1 Acanthurus leucopareius
AACTACAAAACAAGACATTTTCAACACGCTGACGTCAGACACCAACAAACCAATCAGAGTAAAGTACAGAGACACACGACCCACGAACTTGATGACGATATGACGAAGGTTTGTGAAACCGAAACCGACTGGACAAAATGTAAACAATGTGATAAAAATACAAACCTTCATCCGGATTTTCAGGTGTGAAATGCCCAAAGACTCACCAAGTTTAGATGCTAAAGCGTCCCGTGAAAGACGACCTAACAAAGTTTGGAGAACATGGGGATTTAATTTATATTTAGCAGCGACAAGCTTCTCATTTCTGTGCAGCCACAGCAGCAAAAAGCTTCATCTCCACCTACTGCACTGCTGAAGGAAGCTCTTCTTTCTGTTATTTTTTAAAACTGTATCTCACACTCGTCTGTTAGCTTCCTTGTTGTCCAACCGTTACAAATCGGTGACGATTGAAACAATCAGACTCTGACCTTTGCCAGTTTCATGTCGCAAAATAAAACATTTCCCCCAGATTAACACGACGTTCTGTTATTTTATTAAAAGTGCGAGCCGAGTGCAGAAAAACACTGAAATGGATGTGTTTTCAATATCTCTCAGCCTGTGGGGCTCCGCTCGCCCAATTCCACTTTAGGTCGACATGCATTATTAAGGGCTGCATCTCTGAGAAAGTACCAGCGCTGTGTCGAATGGACAAATTGTGATGGCAAATAGGATGTGAGTGAGAACTGGGTCACGACGACTTGGTACAATATGACTCAGCATTATCGCCCATCTCTCCATTTCCCTCCCTTCCTCGCTAAGCTCTCCCTCTCACACACAAACACACTCACTCCATTAAAACTTCTAAAGCTTCCATTTCCTACATTTAGATGCTCGGCGTGTAGCGGCCTCGCTCTCGCCGCGCTGCAGCATGCTAATCGAGCCTCGGTGAGAGTTAAAAAAAAAAGCCACCGTTGTGATATTCTCCTGCTTTGCTTTGTTCCTACATTTTTCTCCCACACAGACGTTAAATAACATCCACTCCTCACCAACATGCTGGTTCTCCTTTAAGCCTCTTTACAAAACCATTACTGCGTGTATTTTCAGCATGGGTTTCCCCAGTGGGATGCGAATCCTTGAAACATTAATACAAAACTGAACGCCTCCCAGGGAATTGAACTCTTAAGGCGACAACCTCGCAGGACTCTGCCCTTATAGATGATTTTAAAAGGTTTGGATGTGAGAAGTGAAGGTGATTTTTCTCCTGCCTCGTTTGCTCCGGACTTTCGGGATTTTCTGTTTAATCCAAACCAAAACAGCTGGTGTGAAACCTCCCCAGTCCATGGTTCAAACCAGGCAGCCGAACTTTAATCCGACCAAAAGAGGTGGTCCAAGTCCAGATTAAACTGAACCATGATTCGGTTCAGTGTGAAAGCAAAAGGTTCAAACCTCCGGACTTTCGTACCAATGACAGGGAGTTACAGCAGGATATCCGGAAAACGGAAACCGACATAACTGTTTCCAAAACAAATAATGAGCTGATGAACTTCATGGAGGGAAGAGGAGTCCAGATGTCTTATTAACATTTGGTCTGAAGACTTTATTAAGGGCCAACTAGAAAAAACTCATAAAGCTTCAATCAAACTACAAAACAAGACATTTTCAACACGCTGACGTCAGACGCCAACAAACCAATCAGAGTAAAGTACAAAGACACAAAACCTACGTACATGATGACGATATGACGACGGTTTGTCATATAAAGTCCGTTAGTCTGTTTGAATAATTACAGTGTGAAACTGAAAACGACCGGACTAAATGTAGAGAATGTGACAAAAACACGAACCTTCGTACGAACTTACGGGTGTGAAAGTGTCCTGCTCACTGTTCACATTTTGGACTCTTTCAATGGTCCTTGTTTGCAGCCCTCGACTCAAACTGTGCTGCTCATTAAATGATCGTCGCCATCCTCGGTTTCACAAGCTGAACTGCTTCACTATACGAGGCAGGAACAGACCTCGGGGTGACTTCTCTGAGGGTCGGCGTTTTTGACGAGATGATAAATGTCTTCTGGATGATAAATGTCTGAGCGCTCTGTTCTCCCCAAGAGAACATCATGTTCCCACATCCTCTTATTTAAAAAAAGCTCCTTCGCTCCTTCAGGAGGAAGAAGAGCAATCACCATTTTTTTTATCCTAGCAACAAGCCGGAAAACATGGCGTCTCACTGTTGCTTGTTTCAGCTGTAATTTTGGTTGATTGTGCACTCACGAGCTTTGAGTCATATTAGTTCGGTGAGGTGCAGCGTGACGTCTAAAGGCCACTTTCAGACTTTTAAAACTTTCACACTTGGCAGCATTCGTCAATGCAGATGATGAATCACTGCAGACAGACAAGTTTGAGTTTACTCCCTCATATTGTTATTAAAAACACTAAAGAAGCTGAAATGAGTGCAGCGGCTGAAAAGCAGAATATCAAGTGCAATCTAAAGTACGTGATTGCTCATTCAAACCAAAGTTTAGAGTAAACAAGTGTTTTCATTTCGGGTAAAACTCAGGAAAATGTGGCTGGAAAAGATCAAAATCTTAAATTTATAACAAAAATGTTTAATTTTCATGCTTTTTCTGCAGGTCAGCTGTATTGCTTTTGTCATATTACTGATTTTTAAAGCTCTATCTATCCGTTTTATTTTACTTTTACCAAATATTTTCAACAGATTTGCTGCACAATCAGCAAACAGAGTGACTTCTGCATTCATCTGAAGTTTGTTTCTGTCTGACAGATAATCTTTTAGTTTTTGGTTTGGTGTCCTGGAAAAACATCTGATCCTTTGGCTGCTAAATGATCGACTATGTGATCAGAAGCTTCTCAGATTGTCCTTTTGCACATGAACAGAGGGCGGCTCAGCCATGTGCATGTAGGAGGTGCAAACAACAACTTTCATGAGTGAGTTTTCAGAGTTTCATCACTTCATCATCGACACCTGAGTGACACAAGTTTTTGTGAACGCTGGTGTGTGTTTTTGTGATTTTTTGACTCTTGTGTCGAAGCAGCAGCCAGACTTCATGTCGAGGATCATCAGCGGTGATCAGATTTGTGTTTGCTGCTTTGACTCAGAGACCAAACTGGTTTCTTCACAGTTAAAAACCATTTTTATAACTCAAACATGCAGCATCTTCATATGTTCTTCTGCTGGTTCTCCATGTTTGTCACTTTATGCTCATCTGCTCACAAACAGGAAGTCATTTAGTTGAGATTAGAGAGAAATAAAAACTGTTCGAGTCACAGGTTTAATAAACAAGTGGATGCTCCTCTGATTGTCTGAAAATAATCCAGCTCATATTTTACAAGTTAAAAGAGATTAAATAATCCCTGTTTAAACTCATTAATGATAACATCAGTGTTGCTGCAGTGACTTTTGTGCACATGTGGCTTCATGTGTGCAGGAATGTGGAGGAAAAGTGTGTGACCACAATAACCAGACGTGCCTCTTTTGTTGATTTCTAATAATGCCTGCGATCTGGGATCTGGAGGAGGCAACAAAATGAAGAGAGGGGAGGTGGAGGGAGGGAGGGAGGGGGTAATGGTGTTTTGGCGAGGAGGAGGAGGAAGGGGAGCTGACTGTGAACCGCTTTAATTGCTTTTCCTGGCTGAGTGGGAGGGACTGATTGACTTATGAGGTATGAAAAGGACAAACCTGCAGGCAGGAGTGTGTGTGTGTGTGTGTGTGTGTGTGCATGTGTGTGTGTGTGCACCTGCAAAAGCATGTGTGTGTACTCCAACGTGTGTGTATCAACTTGCACCTGTTGTATTTTTTTGGGTGTGTGTGAAGTCTTTTTGTGTGTATTGTACCTGTGTGTTTTCACTTATATAATATGTGTGTGTGTGTGTGTGTGTGTGTGTGTGTGTGGGAGGTCGCTGTCGTGTGTGTGCATGTGTGTTTGCATGCGTGTGTGTGTGGGAGTTCTCTGTCAGGAGCATCTGTTGAGGCACGGGCCAGATGGACTGTGTGTCAGGAGTCTTGTGTGGAGGCACGAGCTCTTTTCTTCCTCCTCCTCCTCCTCCTCCTCCTCCTCCTCTCCTGCCTTCTGCTCTGCTGCTCCAATAAAGAGGAGGCCCAGCCGGGGGCCCGACAGATGTGTCACTTTAACACCAGAGGTCCCTGAAGGAGACAAAAGGAGGCGAGTGAAGGCGAAGTAACTGGCTGACCTCTGATCTGCTGCAGACACACAGGCTTCACATGCAGGCAGACGTTTGTAAGAATGAAAACAGGCTGCAGAGTCGCTGAAACTCTGATATTTGGAGCCAATCAGAGGGTCAAAGAGTCATAAAGATTTACTGAAGAAACTTAAGATGGAGTGTGAATGTTACCAATAATCCAATTTAAATTTAATGTGACTTCAATCTGGATTAACTGACCTGATTCCCATAAAATAATATATTTTTCTGCAAAACACTGAGATGTTTGAACTCAGAGTTTATGTTGTAGAAAGTTCATGTTTGGGTTTAAACAAAGCTGCACTCATGTTTAAAGAAAACCATCAGAGGTTTATAAATTATATCAGGAGCCTTTTGATAGTTTAAAAGCAAAAAATACTGTTTGTTTGTGTTATTAAACGCATCATCACGAACCCAACAGACACGTTACTGACTTCAAACCAGTTAAACCAATAAACTGTTTAACTGAGTTACTGTTAACTTTGGCTAATTCAGTTGATGTTAATGTTGCTCACATGTTGATGTTACCTTCATCACGACATTAAAAACCTGTAAAACACCAATGAGGCTGCAAATTCAAAGAACAGAAAACAAACTTAAACAGAAAAAACAGAGAAAATGTAGCTTTTAACAAGTTAAGCTAACTAACTTTTAAGTTTTCTCAACTTTTCCCGATAATTATAATAATAATAATAGAAAATAAACAGAAAATGTGAAGATTTGGGGGTTTTTTTTACCACTTTTACCACAAAAAAAAAATGTTAAGAAGACCCATTTGTCCTTTTATTTGCATGCAGGTAAACTGATGTAAATGGATTTACAGTAAAGAAGAGTTACAGTAATGACTGAATACTTACCCATAATCCTTTGCTATTGTTACATTCAGCTCATAGGGGAAAAAAGGAAGCAACATTAGACCAGATTAGTGTGAAAATAAAGTTATTTATTGGAAGAAGCTCATACAAGAGTTACAATAAAACAAGATGAGGCAAAACTACAAATGAAAAAAGGGAGCAGATGCAGTTTAATTCAAAGAAATCAAGCAAGAAAACTAAAAATAAAACTCTTCTGTCAAACTTTAAGAGAGATTCAAAGGACATCGGTTCACAGTTTTCTGAAGGATGAAGAGGATGAAGAGGATGAAGAGGATGCAGTCATCATAGTTTAGGATGATGAAAGTGGAGACAACAGAAGTTTTTCTCCGAAGACATTTTTACTTTATTTTCATCAGGTGGAAACGAATCTGATGACTGCGATCGCAGAATAAATCCCATTTTACTCATTTGGGAGACAGAAAATATTAACATCACCAATAAATCCTCATTATGATTATTATTTTCAGGCGTTATTGTGTTAATATTTCACTTCTTACTGCCGTTTGGGTCCCAGTCGTCCAATCTACTCGTCTCTTGTCTGCTGCTGCAAACACTGAAATTTTCCTTCAGGGATCAATAAAGTTAATCGTATCTCAGCATATCTTATTTTATCTCACAAACACGGGACCCCGGCGGCTGCAACACGCCTGCAGATAACAAGCTGGAGGTCCCTGCATGCTTGTTAGCACTTCTACAGTTTCTGATTTGCATTTTATGTGTGTGTAACTCCGGTCACCTGACAATGACTGACACATGTAGTTAATGTGTTTCGCTGCAAAAGTGTGTGTGTGTGTGTGATTCAGCCAATAAACACATCAGATGATGAACAGCCTTCCATTAAAGATGAAATACGACTGATGAATGAAATGATTTAATGCTGCAAAGAGCCCGTGATTGCGGAGATTCCTGCTTTTCTTCTTCAATCACTGCGTTTGTTTAATTCAGACTCTCAATAAAAGTTTGAGCTGGAGGCAAATATGAAACTTTAAAGATGTTTTGGCTAAAAAAACCCCCAACAAATTCAATAATTACAAATCAGATAAAGATGAGATAAAGAAGAATTAAATAAAAGGTGCTTTAAAATGAAAACTTAATCCTCTAAAGTAAAAAGAGTCTTTAGTTTTTCTTTCGTTTCATTATAAAGTCAGTTTAGTAATTTAACTGAGAAACTTACTCATCTTCACTCTGCGTCATCGCTGACGGATGAAGAGTCATCATCATCATCTCTAAAATGTTGTTTCATCTGTTTCACTTCACTGATAAAACAGAACATTTTCGCTCTCTGACACACCGAGAAACAACACGTTTGACATTTAAGATTTCAGATCCTTTTGTGTTTTAATAAAGAAGCTGCAATGAGCTGAGAGCCAATGAGTGAGCAGCCTGAGTGATGTCACCGACAGGATGTAGCATCACCCGTTAGCTTGTAGCATTAGCCTCCAGTAGCTCCATCTGAGATGAAGTAAGACCTTATTTCTGATTAACTGACTTTATCTCCTTTGTCCACATTATTATTACTTTGTTTGTTTGTTTGTTTGTTTTCTGGTGAAAAATGTAGTAAACACAAGTTTATCCTGCTAACGACGACACATCGCCTCCATGTTTGACTTTTTACAAAATCTCATTTAACATCTCGTGTCTCTGTGAGCTCAAACATCATAAATAATTTCATACAAACTCAAAGCATCTGACTCTGTCTGACTGATCATCTGTTGCTCTCAAGATTAAAATATTAAAATCAGCATTTAGCATATAAAAGCTAAACTTTAGCTCGTCTCTCTTCATGCTATGTCACATGTAGTAGTGTCTGTTAGCATCTTATTTATTTATATCGCCACAGAGGGTTTAAAAGGCAGCTGAAAGCCGAGTGAGTCACATACAAACACTGAAGGAGTCCCGACCATCATGTCACGAAGTCTGACTAACCGTGAGTCGTAACACACAGATGTATTATCAAATTGTGAAATGTTTCTAGTGAATGTTTTGCAGGTAATTTGATTACTCAGTCTGATGCGTCACAGACGATTTACCTTTTAAATAAACTGTGCTTTGTTGAAACAAATCAGTGTATTGATGAAATGTGTGACAGGAAGGTTGCATGTGAGTCACAGGCTGCACAGACTCGACACACAGCAGCAGCATGTAATGTGATATGTGTCTTTAACACACACACACACACACACACACACATACACACACAGTGCTGGTAAATGTAGGAGAGAATTAGCTCTGAGTGTGTGTGACTCATCCTGAGCACATCTGTTTGTAGGTGGGAGAATGACCTACGTTTGTGTGTGTGTAAGCTCACGTGTGTGTGTGTGCTCTAATTACACATGCTGCTGTGTGCGGTGTGTGTGTGTGTGTGCGGCTCACGCTGTGCTCGTTGTAACCTTTGTTTACCATAAACACAGCGGACAGATGCTGCGACTCTGTTGTGGATTCTTCTGTTTAACTTCATTGAGTCGAGACACAATAGGACACTGAGGACATCGCCTTCAATTACACTGCTCCGTGTGTGTGTGTTTGTGTGTGTGTGTGCGTGTATGTGTGTGTGTGTGTGTGTGTGTGTTGTCCTTTATCTCTGTCCTTGTGGGAACCTTTTTTTTGCTTAATATTTTTGAGCTAAAATCGATGCTTTTGCAGCAGACGCCATTTTGGCGCCTGCTTGTTTCTTTCTTTCTTTAATAATCTTTGACTTTTCACGTGTTTATACGAACCTCAAACATGACAAAACACTCTGTGTCGAGCTGAGAAATGTGCTTCACTTCACTGTTGATTGTACAAAAACAACGAAACCTCCACAGCTGAAAAGTCAAACCAATGCCAAAAACTGCAGTTCCTCAAATGGCCACTTGAGGCTGTAAGCAAAAGTAAGTCAAACCCTGTAGAGCTCTATGTTAAAATATCAAACTTTACAGCAGAAAAAGAGCAAATAAATGTATTTTAAATTCACTGTTATTTCTGTTATTTAAACTTTTCAAATTTGATGCAGTTAATATCAAAACAACAACAAGAGGTGTGAGCAGCTGAATATCCAGATGTTTCCTGCAGATGCTGGTGGAGACCAAAGCAAAGTTAAACTAATGTAAATAAGTCAAAATAATGCTTTGTGTCTTGTTAGCATGAAAACAACTTTGTTTTGGTGACGTTATGCTGTTTTCAGGTGTTTATATCGCCCCCAACAGTTCAAAAACACCAGTTAATTCTGTTTTTTTAGCTTTGCTTTGCTGTGAGTTTAAACTTTGATGATGTGACCTTGAAGATCCTCACTGTCGACCTGAAACAGGTTTCGTCTTAAAAACATCACAGGAATCTAAAATGGAGCTGAATGTGGGCAGAATTTTAGAGAATTTAATCTCTTTGTTTCTGGAAAAATGAGCACAGCGATGTCGAACCCTGTGGATCCGTTTGCTGACAGCGTCTCAGCTTTAATCTGCTGTATTTTTAGGCGGCTAGTTTATGGCCTCTGCAGCTCACTAGCTGACTTGCTGCCTGTAATCCGAACGATTCTCAGAGGCTTTTTTGCTTTCCTACTTTCTGATGTGACCGAGCACTTAAAAGCCTGTGTTTGTTCCTGCTGACGGGGGGGCAGAGGAGGACACAAAGTCCTCCGTGAGCCATTTTCTGCATCTTAGTTTGTGTTCCTGTACGAGTTTGTGCTTTTACAAGTCCCAGTCGCTCGTCTTCTGCTGCCGTCGTGGCGCTCTGCCATGACGTGAGTGTAATCACAGAGCTGCTCGGGTAATTATCATGCAAGCAACCAGGGACGAGGACCAGGCAGCACACACACAGACACACAAACACACACAAAAACACACACAAACACACACAGCATATTTTCCATTCATTGCCCTCTGATGACGCCGTCCACAAACGTCTTTCTTCTTTTATCTCTTTCTCATTTTCCCCTTTTCCCCTTGATGAGGCAGCGGCTGAGGTGATTGTGTCATGTCTGAGGGATGTGTGTGTGTGTGTGTGTGTGTGTGTGTGTGTGTAAAACCCAGGTGGAAACACCTTGCAGTCGGGCCTCACTGTGAGTCAACATGAGATAAGGCGAAGACGTCTCAGAGAGAATCGTCACTGCGACAGAAAAATAGACGAAGACTGACTCGCTCGCTCTGTGAGTCCCCACGTCGTCAGACAGACCACACACACTCACACACACACACTCACACACACTCACCTTAAAGAAAAATAAACCAGCACTGACTTTCACAGTGTGACTCCTTTCTCGTCACACGGCCTCACACACACCAACACGCTCATAAAGCTCATCGGCTCTGAAGGACGTCAGGCAGAATTTCTTAAATCCATTCAGTTTAATTTGGGTCGAGTCCAAGTTTGTACAGGAAGACACGTACAAGTCCACGTCAAGTCAGTCATAAACACACACATCAGGTGTCAAGTGATGTAGAAAATGTGTGTAAGCCAAGACAAGTTTCAATGTACAACAGATGTGAAGAAAGTCTCAAGTAAACTGAGAGAAGTTGATATTAAAAGTGGAAGTCAAGAGTCAGATTATCAGAAGAAAAGTTCCACTCAAGTCCAAGTCATTTGAAACGAGTTAAAGTCAAGTTAAGAATCAAAGAAAATCCACACGAGATCACATCAGTTTCTTTGAGACAAATTCAAGTAAAAAGTCAAACTCTGAGACAAAGTCGAAGTTATATGAGATAAATAAAAGTATTCAGGACCATGTTCACGAAGGAGGTCTCAGGTCATTTGAGATGTTCATGTCAAAGTCGAGACTCAAGTCAGTCAAAAGAAATTTAATTCAAGTCCTTCAAGTCAAAGCAAAACTTTCGAGAGGAAACAAACATAGACACGTACAGACATGAGAAGTCTACGTGGAAAAGTCCAAGTCAACCAGAAACCCAGAAGCTTCTCACTGAGAGTGAAACCACCTCACCATGGAGCCGCGCTGAAGACCATCACCTCAAGTTTTTATTTATTTCAAAATAAAATGAGGAGGACACACACCTGCCTACAAATAAGGTTTCTACATAATTAAGTTACATGACTAATAAATAATAATAAACACAAAATATTTAACTTTATTGTATTAAAACTAGTGGTGGGACTCGATTAAAAAAATTAATCTAATTAATTAGAGGCTTTGTAATTAATTAATCTCAATTAATC
>JAQMCX010000015.1:932573-944378 GCA_029814765.1 Acanthurus leucopareius
TAGATTACTCGTTACTGAAAAAAATAACGCCGTTAGTAACGCCGTTATACTCTAACGCCGTTATTACCAACACTGGTCATGTCTGTTTTATTTTTTTGTATTTCTGTAGTTTTTCCACATTAAATGATGGATATTTGACGTCTCTTTGTAGTTGTTTTATGATCATTTTGCACCTTTTTGTGTTCATCTTGCACCATTTTGTGGTTGTTTTTCATCTCCTTTTGGTCATTTTGTGTCTTTGTTTTGTATTTTCTTTTGATGTTTGTGGTTATTTTTCTGTGTTTTGGTCCTTTTTGCATCTTTTTTGTCTTATTTTGTGTCTTTGTTGTCATTTTGCAGGTGGATGTTTTGCATCTTCTTGTGGTTGTTTTGCTTTTTCTTTCGGTTGATTTGCTCCATTTCGCTGTTTTGTGTCTCTTTGTTGTCTTTTCACAGGTTTTTAGTAAATTGTTGTCTCAGCAGAGTCATTTGATTGTCTTTCAAGCTACACACACACACACACACACACAAACACACACACACACACACACACACACACACACACAGTCCTCCATCCATCTGCCCGATGATTAGCTGTGTGTTTTTCTGTGTGATTCTGAGCTTTTGAGAACGACACCTCTGAAGAACAAAGAAAAGAAGACAGTACGAAACAAAAATTCTGACTCTTTAAAGAGCCAGAACACACACACTCTCTCTCTCTCTCTCTCTCTCTCTCTCCCTCTCACACACACACACACACACGCACACGCACACACACTCACTTATCCCCTCAATCCAACCAAACACAACACAGAGTGGCACTTGGAGCTAAGTGGTAATTAGCTCGGAGAAGCCCTGACCCGAACCTGCAGCTCACACTGTTTTTAAGTGTAATTCAAAGGAGATGTGCAGCTAATTAAGGAGCCGGCGAGCAGAAACCTGAGGCAACGAGCGAGAACTGGAAGGAGAAGAGAAGAAAGACAATGAGAGCTCATTTCTCTGTCAGGAAGTGTCAGGAAAAAGGAGCTTTTAATGTGTTTTTATGTTTGTATGATGTGTAATTTGTTAAATAGCATCAACAACACAGTGACGGGCAAATAAACACGTCATTTAATGTCATTTTCTTTATTTATTTGTGACTCTTTATGGGAATAAATGTTAGCTTCCTGTTTTTCTGTCAATGACAAATGTCAGAAGTCTTTAAATCTTCATTAAACAAGTAGAAATTAAACCACACAGATGTGTCATTCAGTCAAACGGTGGGAGTGTTGGTGTCATTAAAATGAAAAAAACCTTCCTGTAAGTCAAAGAGCTGCAGAAAAACAACAAAATCCATTTATTCAAGTGTTTTTATTTGCTGTATAAGGTTCAGCACTGACTGATGAGAGAGATGAAATGTGTCATTCAAAGCCTGAAATCAAAAAACACAAAATTTTTAAAAAGTCACTCAGAAATCACACTTGTAGACACTTTTACACCCACTGATTGTGCTGATGGTTTCAATGAGTGTGTGATCAAACATCATGATCTTTGTCTGTTTTTTAAGGACAAATTTTTAAAAAATCAATGTTTAAATAAGCTGAGACGGATGTTTTGCTGTTAAAGGGAATCAGTCCAGGATTAATGGCAGCAAATGGATGGATGCATGAATAAATACATCAATTTATCAGTTTATTATCCAAATAATAGAAATAATTAGTAATAAAATAATAAATATTTGGGAAAAACAGATGAAAACATCACTGGGTTTAAATAAATAGAGTATGTCAGTGTTATATTGACCCTATTTTAATTTAAACCTGCATTTTTTCCCTTTTTGCCTCCTTTTCTATTAAACATTTTCTGAGCTGCAGTCAGTTTAAGGGAACCTTGTTTATCGTAAACTGAAATAATCCTCATCTGTTTGCAATCTGAATCACTTTTGGATTCAAATTTGATTCAAACAGCTTTAAAGCGACTGACTCCTTTAAAAAAAATCTTGTTATTTTTCTAATAAAATCTGACTGAAAGCTGTTCTCGCATGAACACAATGAACCGCAGGTTTCACGCCTCGCAGCAGCTCGCACTGTATCTTTAAATCCCCTGCGGTTCTCAAATTTGGAATAATGAGGTTTTCACCTTACGACGGGGATGAGAGTCAGCAGGGCAGAGAGAAAAATGGAGGGTGAAAGGCAGGTGTGTCCTCCAGACTGATTCAGAATAACCTGCTGCGAGCGAGACGGCGGCTGTGCAGATAAGAGAAAATGATGATCATTACAGGGGGAGGGAGACAGGAAGGCCGCGGTGTCAGACACATTTCCTCTGTCAGCGATCAGCTCATTAATCTTCTGATGACCTTCAGACGACTCGTCAGTCAGTCAGAGAGAGAAGAAGGAAAGAAAAGAAAGAAAGGCACTCAGGTGAAGGTGCGTAACACGATAACATGAGTTCAAATCCCGTCTGTGACCTTTGATGAATGTCATCATCCTCCTCATGTCGTCGTCATCAGTCAGAGGAGGAACGTCACACTGATGTTTCTGTGAAAAAATATATCAAAACACCTGAAAAATCACAGCAACTTCATGGTTAAAATGTGAAAAAGGTCTGTTTGTTTCTTGATATTAAAGAAAATGACTTCAAATATTTGTGCTTTATGTGAAACTTTTGGAAGACGGAAAGAAACTGCAAAAAAATATGAATAAATAAAACATTAACAGGAACAAGAGGCTGTTATCAAATGTGCTATCACTTATTTATGCTAATTATTTACTTGTGCTAACATACAAAGTGGCTTCAGTTGAAAAAAAATTGAAGTTTAAATGAAACTAAATGAAAAGAAAAGAAAATAAATGAACAGAAATCAAATGGCAGCAAAGAGAAGAAGATGTAGAAAGGAAAGGAAACAGCACAAGAGAGGAGACATAAGATAGGAAATTAAATAGATAAAGAGTGAAAATGAAGAAACAATGAAAGAAAGAAAGAAAAATAAATAGGAAAGGAAAAGTAAAAAAGATATAGGAGAGCAAATAGAAAAAGAATTGAACAGAGAGGACACATAAAAGCAGAGAAAGGGAAAGACAAAGTGATAGCAAAGACAAAGAAATAAAAGTAAAAAGAAATAAACAATAAAGAGAGAAGAGAGGAGATGGAAAAGAAACAAAGAAAGATGGAAACAAAGGAATAGGAGAAGTAAAAGGAAAAAGGAAACGAGGGAAGGAGAGGAGACGGGTGGGGGAAGGTGTGAAACCAGGATGTGCTGACGAGCGTTTCTGCAGACGGTTTTGAAGGATGGAGGATTTTTTTTCTTACAGAGATGAAATTTCTCTCCCCGTCACCGCTGATAGGAGACAGATGAGTCGCAACGGCAAGTGTGCCGAGAAAACGGGGCGGCGGAGGGAATCACAACAACAACAACAACAACAACAACAACAATAACAACAACAACAACAGCAGAAAAACAGTGAGGTGAAGAGCTTCATGCTGATGTTCCTCCATCCAGATGATATGAACCATCAGAGACATTTAAACTCTTATTTTGGTACTTATCTCCTAATTTTAACCATCTTTAGGCCACTTTAAGAGGCTAAAACCTTTGTGCAATGTAATATTACACACCTGAATCTAATATTATTAGACTGATGAACAAAAAACTATAAATCTGTCCTGAAGAAGGCAACCAAAGAGGCGTCTTATCACTTCAGATTGTAATCAAAAGGGTTCAACATCTGTATTTGGGCCATTTTATGACGAATTCTTTCAAAATAATGGAAGAAAGTTGAGCTAAAGCTAGCACCGTTAGCATCGGAGGCCCCATAATGCCTCACACATCATAATAACGCATAAATTATTGCACAAAGTACCATGAACTCCGGCGTCATCAAGGCACGAAACGTTCATTCTAACGCTTATTGACATCTTAAAGAACGACAACTTGAAGATATACATTATTAAATATAAGTTCACGATCAATAATGCATGAGAACAAGCATCGGACGAGATGACTCATGGGATGTTTACGCATTAATTAACCATGAGCTCCATACATTCGTTCTTAATGGTACTTTTGATGCTCTTTGTGTTGCTTGAAGTGATTGTAAATGATTGTAGAGTTTAATTAACAGCATCGACCTGCAGGATCGCTGCGTTTCCAGTCGATTGGAGGCACAACTCTCACCTTTCTCTGCAGCTGCTGCACGCTCGCAGGAATCCACTGCAGGTCAGAGTGAATACAAAGCAGAGCAGAGACAGAAAAACAGGGACATTTTTCTTGTGGTTGTTTAAACAGAGTTGAGTGGAGTCAGTGCAGGAGTTGGTGCTTAAGCCCTCTTTGGCCTGAACTTGCACCCTCTGAGCGGTTTGGTTGCAGGATTAGATGCACGTTGTAATTTGAAGTCTCTGTGCAGAAACGCTCCTTCACCGCACCGTCTTCTGCTTTCCTTCAAGCTTCCTATTCAACTTATTTAATTCAGGCTTCGCCAGGGGACGTGTAAAAATTCCTGCATTGTATTTCAGGCTACATGTGCGTAGGTAGCGGAGTGTATCTGCATGTCTTTGTGTGTGTGTGTGTGTGTACAGTGACTGTGTTTTGTGGATGTGGCCTGATGCATTCTTACAGCACATGTGAGTCTGTATTTTTAGATGAAACCCAGCCAGCATGCATGCAGCGGCGGCGGCGGCGGTGGCGGCGGTGGCACGTTGAGCGCGGTCATCGTGCGTCTCTGTTCTCTCTCCACACCCTCCCTGCCCCTTCCTGCATTATTCATCCGTTTGGGTGAAGTAACACACATCTATTATTCATTTTTTGCCTCCCTGGTGTCAAGCTTCCCGTGCAGCTCCGGCGCTGTGAAACCTGAAGGGAGCCCTGCTTTTTGGGCTCCGGCACGCCGCTTTAGCTGGCTTACAGTATGCAACACTTTGCAACAGTGGCTATTGTGAGGGGGGATTTGCATAAATTGTGGAGGAATTCAGCAAGTCAATGCTCCTCCAAAAAAAAAAGAGCAGCGTTGAAAGAGAAAATGAGTTTAAATCCAAACTGCGATTTTCACCCATTTTTCAAATTATTTCGTGATGCTTGTTGTGGTTTTCTTTCAGCTCTCTGCTAAGCGGTTGTGTTTTGGAGGAGGCAGCAGTTTGAATCCTCAGCGACGCCTACACTTGGAACAGTTTTGTTGGCACGGAAGCGAAAACTTAATGTTTAATAAAAGTGAATTTCTTGGTTAACCTTAAAACACTTTGCTGCAGTTTGTGAGTTTCATCTCTGAGCACAAACACAAAGCAGAAAAGCTGCTTTCAGACACTGAGATAATGTTGTTTTTGTGATGTTTTTTTCTTCTCAGAGTGAAAATCAGGATCAAGATTTCACTTTTAAGCTCATATTTTAAGGCAACCGACTGTTTATTCTGCAACAATGTGATGCACAAAGTCTCCAGAACAAGTTTTAAGAAGAATCCTGACATTGTTTTGTCGACTGAAGGTAGAAAGTATCTGAACAGCTCAGTTTATCCTTGATCTTGAAAAAAGGCAGAAAAAAGTCCACTTGCCAGCTTTTTCTGGAGCTTTCTATCGCTCTGCATGGCCTTCATCATCACATGACCTCAGTATGATCTGAAGATTATGTGATCCAGGATTATTTTCTCAAAATATCTGGACAGGTGCATGTTTATTTGTTTGTTTACCTTGTTTTCCGGCACGTTAGATTCAAAGTAACGCAGGAACTGAGACGATGACATGCAGACTTTCAGCTCTTCAGTGGCTTTGAGTTGTGTGTTTGTTCGCTTCTTACATAATCTTCTAAATTTAAAGCAAATGCACAACTCAAAGTAAAATCAACACTGTCTGACATCTTGACACGAGGAGGAGGACGTCGACGTTTGAAGGATTGTTTTTTCAACTCTTATGGAGAAAACTGTCAAGCTCAACTTGTGAGGCGACGTGGAAGAGAAGCCCTGAAAGTGTTCGGAATAATAAAGAGGTTTGAAGACAAAGAAGAAATCTTTAACCTGCGGATGAAGTCAGTGCAATGGGCTCAAAAGCTCCAGGAGCTGGTTTCATCATGGTGGGTCAAAAAAGAGATGCAGCTTGGCCCAAAAGCAGCCTACATCCACCCGGTTGGATGTGCAAGGTGCATCATTGCACAACACAGGCCTGAAGCTGGAGCTCCTTCTCTGTTCTGCATCTGCACAGATCCAGATGTGAACCAGAGTGTCCTCTGATGCCACGACACAGCCAGATGTGCTGATGTTGAGCCACAAACTGCCTGAGAATCTGTAAAAACACTTGATATTTAACATTCCTTGTATCATTCTTTTTATTTTTATCATAATTCATATAATTCACCTTTTAGATGGTTTATATGATGCCAACATGTCAGTGAATGCATGTTTTTTCACACTCACAGTCCTGCTGTTTTACACTTTTAGGAAAGATGATAAAAATTTAAGGACACGTTGACATCATGAGTGTTTTTCTTTCATTCAAGCTGCAGCCAAAACAGCGTTCTGCTCTGGTTTTGTGTTTGCTGTTTTTAGCCTTGGGAACAGACAGCATTTAAACTTGTCTTCTTTTTTTTTTTTTGCATACTGTCCTTGTCAGACAAAACCCAGTTTTCTGTGAGAACTTCATTTTTCACAAAAGAGAACAACAACTTTCCCCCTCAGTGTGTATTTTTAGAATTAAACTGTGGGATTTTTAACAGGTTGTAAGTACCCAGAAGCATTGAAAAAAACTGAGGTTATAAATAAAGAAAAGGGAGGAAAAAAAAAACAATTGTGAGTGTTTTTGCTTGTTTGCCAGCAGGGAGATACTCTGCAGCTTCAATAAAATCCCCCGCTGCTCTTACCTCCCCTCACACACACACACACACACACACACACGCCTCCCCTGGGGGAGATCCAGTAGGTTCAGAGCACATTTCCATGATAGGAGTTGAAATGACAGCCGTGGGGACGTAAACGGCTTCTGTTTGCAGGGAAACATCAATCACGTACAATGGCCGCCTCCCAGGTGGCGGTGACCTCTGGTGACCCCGCAGCTCCTCCACACTTCCTCCCGGATCCTTCCTGCGCGGTGTGTGTATATTTGTACATGTGGTATTTACACTGAATAGCATAAGTCGGATGGCTGCTCTCAGACACAGGCTCGGGTCCAGTTTGTTTTCTTTCGAGCTTTATCTTCCAGGCCAGATTCACTCCTGGCATCAGAATACCGACGGTGGCCAAAGATGCATCTAGATTTAGTCTCGATAGACGTCCAAGAGCAGAAAATTACTCTCAGCCGCAGAGTTGAATGCTGGTAAATTCCTTTAGTGACTGTGGAAGGTTATTTATTTTTTTATTGTTGAAGTTTTTATTATGGAATTTCGCTTGCTGATGACTCAAAAATGCAGCGAAGCTTCTGCCAAAATAAGTTTTTTTTTTTTCTGATTCAAGTGAAGATACTCTGAGGCTCAGTAAAAATAGGTAATTGGAAGTAAGGCAGTTCATCTCATGGAGCATAAACTATAAATTAGCCTGTTATAAACTGTGAGCGTGTGGCTTGAATTTCTGCTTATAGGTCGTTCCAGTGCAGGAACTTTTCCAGGATTATCTCAGGATACTTTCTTCAGTCTTCAATCTGCTCATGTTTCCCTCAAAATCAACCAACAGATCATAAATATTAGGAAGGAAAAAGATAGAAATCCCAGTTATTTAAGTGTGATAGTGGGTCTACATGCAAGCTCAGATCCATCAGATCCATCATCAGGACATCAGAGATCAATCAGGGTCTTGGCACATAAAAGGATCATCAAACAAATAAAATGGAGTTTGTCTGGAAATTCACTGTAATAATGCTCAGGGATACAAAACTGACTGTCTCAGTGTTGAAAGAAAAAAAGCTATCTATCCAATACAGTATTAAAACACTCTGTGGTCAGAAATACTATGTGCAGAGGGGCTCCTATAATACTAAAGTACCATAATACTGTGTATAAAACATCAGAATATTGTCATAAACACTATTTATATTAAATAGTGCTGTGTAGTTCAATATATTAAGTGAAATTTCATGATAAAGATCATCATTAAGATAGCATATAAATTTTTTTTCGGTTATGTACAATGTATGTCAGCTTAGTAACTAACGTTACATACATCAGGTTGGAGTAAAAAAATGGCGTCCAACAGGCCAACGTTACTTTATTATTGTAAAAAATAAACTTTGAAACGACACATGATAGAAGAGTGATATAAGAATATGTTTTTATGAGGTTAAGTGATTAAATAAGCTGTACGATTGAACGTAACTGCAGGTTTTAATAAGTAATAATAACAAAATAAAGAAGTCAGAAGCTTTGACAGCTTTACGTTAGCTTGACTTTAACGCAAAGCGAAATATTTTACGTCAGCTTCGATCGCTTTACGTTACGATTACGCTAGCTAACCTGAAGAGTTAGCAACAATAAACTTGGCCATGAACATGGATTTTAAAGGATTTAAGGACCCAGTTTGCCATTTAACAGGAAGAAATGACTGCTAAAGGTAAGAATTATTATTTCTTTTTAACTTAAGTGCACTGTTGTAAAGATAACAAACAGTTTAATATAGTTTAAAGATTTAAAAGGCTAATTTTTGCTATTTTTTGTCAAGCATTTGTTGTTGAGGTGACAAGTTAGCTTTTGTGGTGAGATTGTTGTTATCTGCTTATTGATAATTATCCAGTGTTTGCTGCTGTGAAGTGACTGTTAAATGTGCTCATTAGTCTCGTAAAAACAAGCCGCAGGGATGTTTGTTTTTCACTAAGTTGGACGTGTTTGGATTATTTGGTCGCCACCGGGCAAAGCTACCTGCAGCGCATCAACACACTGTTTCTTATCATTGTTTCTTCTCAGCTGTTTGCAAGCTTTACATATCTGTTTGTGTAACTCTCAGCGGTTTTGTTGACATCATGTGTGTTTCTGGTTTAATTTTGAACTGTCACAGATGTAAATAGGGTTTATGTGACTTTAAATACCCGGATGTTCACACCGGTTTTAATGTTTTAAATGTATATTGTCAGTTATCTTGGTTGGTTGCTGTACTGAAGCACATGACTGTGGCATCTGGGGATCAAATGTAGTTTAAACGTCACAGATTTTAGTTATTTGGAGAAGAAGTAGAGTCAAGATGTAAAAAACTCATCATGTCATTATGATGAACTGTCTATACATCTGTATTTTATGAATTCTCAGTAAAATATAATCTGATAAAGCCTCATCCTGGTGGCCTAATGGTTCATCTGTTAGATTTCAGCAGGCCATATTCTTCTATTTTACATTACTTTCCTTTTAATCTCTAAACTGTTAAGTCTCAGAAAAATAAAATTTTGTAGAATATGTTTCCTGTTGTTTTGTACCTTTGAAAATTCAATGATTTGAGTCAGCGTGCTGTGATTTTACAGCTAAATTGTGAGCAGTTACTGTGCTTAAATATAATAATTTAACAATTTTTTTATATCACAATGACAAAGAAAAGCATTAAAACTTGTGTTTTAGCATTTATTTATGAAACTTGTGTGCAGGTGTAAAAGCTTAATGTGATGATTAACAATATAAAAGGAGCAAATAGTCGAGTCTTTGTGTTTTTAAGCCAAAACTGAGTCATCTGACAGAAATTCTGAGTCAATACAGCCGTAGTTTCCTCCCTGCAGGACGCAGTCAAGCTCAGATGTAAATCTGTGAGTTTGTAGTGCTGTCACCTCAATTCTCTCTGAGCTTGTCAGTTTGTGAGCAGCTGCTGTCAGATACCTGTATCAAAAATCCACTTTGCATCACGGTCGGCCAAAACAGTCAGGAAGGTTTCCACAGTTATCTCTGTGAACATGTGTGTGCATGTAAGTCTGGTTTATTTCTCCCACACGCTGCGTCATGGTGAAGAAAAAGTCAAGAATAATGAGAAACAGATTGTCACCTACATCAGGAGTAAATCTGTCTTGGCTGAGAAAGAATCTAGTTTCTTGGATAGAGGAGCCGTATGAGTGAGTCTGTATGGATTTTAGTCTCCCTCTGTTGAGAAATCATTGAAGGAAGATTAGTTGTGCATCATGTTTGGCAGTAAAGATCTTATCTTGTTGTTATTGTGAAATTACTGAGTGGGAATTTGTGATGTGTCTGATCATGTCAGTCGTGGAAAATAACATCTCTGTTGCTGCATCACAGCAGATAAAAGAGAGCCGAAGAGTGAAGATGAGGATGTTCCAGGAGGAAAGGTGTTAAAACTTCCAGGGATTAGCACAGACTCAGACAGGGCTTCATTTCCTAATCCCTGTCCTCCCCTGGAACTCTGCGAGACAATGACAGGGATTTGGGAAGTAGCTTTACCTAATGTGGTGTACAGAGAGCCTGACAAGGTGCAGATAACCATCAGTTCCCCTCCTGACAGGAAGTCATTCCCGTCCTCAGGAAAATCTCGGATCAGACATCGTCAATAAGTCTCGTTCAGCTGGACTGCTGATGTTCGCGGGAAACGTGACATCCTCAGGAAGCCTTGAGAAACACTTGGTCCTCAACTTCCTGTTCGCATGACTGGAGAGGAGAGATGGGAACAATAAACAAGCGGAAGAAAATAGGAAGAAAAGTTTTAAAATGAAGGGAAGTGAACGTTTCACCTCTTAATTGTCTTTACGTTCTGCTGCTGAACTTCATATGTTGTTGTTCAGGCAGCAGCAGAATAATAATACACTGGTTTCCTTTCTGACACCACATGCTACACACACACATGTGCAAACACAACTGCAAAAAAAATGACATCATAAGACAATATGGAGACTTTATTTCAGATATTTTTTTAGAGGAATCATCTCAAGATTCTGCATTATTAATATCCCAGAAAATCCTCATAAAAAAAGAATAAGATAGCAGATAAGAAAAAGGTTTTATTGATTCCAGGGGGGGAAATTATGTGATACAGCAGCTCAAGAATCAGAGTCAAGATTAGGAGTGAGTGATATTTAAAGAAAAAAGGCTTAATTTGGTTTCATTTTTGGAAAATACTTGTATAACAGTACCTATGAGATGGAATAACCAGATGAAAATGTGTATATTTGTGCAATTCAGGCCATTAAATACTTGACAAACCAAGACATTTCATCACAGATGAAGAATCAAAATTTAAAATTCAGTCCTTTCACTCCTAATACAGTCACAGACAATATGTGACAGCTGCCACAGTTTGAGCAATCTTATAAAACTCTCTGTTGCTTGAACAAATTTCTGCTTGTCATGTTGTTGTCATAATACTCATCCCTCCTGGAGTCTTCGGTTCAGTCAATGAAAAGTGCTAAAAAAGAGATGCAGCTGAAAGCTCCAAAATAAGAGCAGTATACTTGAATTCAAGACAAGAAAACAAGACAGTTTTCTGTTAATATAAAGGTTTAATTCCCTTATTACTCAATGTAAAGCTCAGTTTATTCAGAGGATCTTGATGAGCCTTGATTCAGTGTCTCAGTATTCGCTGTTTTAGGCAAAATAAAACCTTATTTAACCGACTGACGGCTAAAAGATTTATTTCAAGATTCATTCTTATTAGTTAAGACAGCACAAGACAAAACAATGTCACACACAGATCTGACCATTGATATCCAGCAGACAAATATTAGAACACAAATATTTTAATATCATAAATCTCTGTTTGATGTTACCTCAAATTTAATTTCCCAATTTCATTAAAAAATGTCCAAAAATTGAATTTGATAAATTTGAACAGGATATTAAATCCCTTGATTAAGTTTGCAATTTGTTTTTTTTGCAGTGCACACACAAACACAGGCACACACACATGTACACACACATGCACACACACACACACACACACACACACACACACACACACACAC
>JAQMCX010000015.1:945341-971001 GCA_029814765.1 Acanthurus leucopareius
CAATCCTCCGCCCTTCAGGCTGTTTGTCACTTTGGACATCCGTCATCGATCCACACACACACACACACACACACACACACACACACACACACACACACATTCAACAGGACAGACAGACTGAGTGAGAAGTCCTCCTCTGGGGATTGTGAGCGAGCCGGCCTCGTGACAAGTGAATATCTCAGTGATGTGGCTCTGCAGACGCAGTGAGCTGCAGGCTGGTGATTGTAAAAAAAAAAGGCTGAAATGTGCAAAAGAAAACGAGCAAAATGTAAAAATGTGAAGGTATTTTGTCCCTATTTGTGTAGTTCAGTTCCATCAAGTTATTCATGGAGACCATGCACCCGTGAGAGAGTCTGGGTTTAAAAAACAAACCCTGAACTAACATTGTGGTTGGTAAAAATCAGCAGGAGACAAATGCTGAATAAAGTCTGGGTTTTTATCTGCGATTGGAGGGGGTTGAACTAGCTTTGTTTTCCGGCTGTAATGAAGGGGGATCTACAACAGAGCCTTTTATAGCTCTCCCACCAAATATGCATGCGATGAATATTTGATGTTTCACCAGGAGGGCAGGCAGGGAGGCAGGAGGCTTTATGTAGCTGCAAATAGCCAAATGAGCTTTTTTTTTTTAACTTCTTCTTCTTCTTGTGTGTGATCGTCTTAAACACATTCACACCTCCGCCTTCTTGCTGTGGGACGCGAGTTGTTAGCAACAACTCGTCACTTCACTGGCACATTCTGTCAAATCACCCTCTTGTGCTCTACTTAGCATCACAGCCAGCTACAGAGAGTCAGAAGAGGTCAAAGTTCATCACATTCATTTCTACTGAAGGATGGCAGAGCTCGGCTTTGTGCTGTGTTTTCTTTCTTTTTTTTTTTATCACAAATGCTGCATTACAACGAGCAGAGATGAGACACGAAACAGGAGGGAGAATAAATGTCGCACCTGTCTGAATGTTGTGGACAAAGGTCATCAGGACATTTTGTTTGAAGAATAATAGGCTGTCTAGTCTGCTTTCTTTAGCAGACATGCTGAAGAAAAAGAAAGCTGAGAGTTTGTTTTTTTTTACCGTTGCTGATACGGTTGTTCATCATTTGTCCGGGATCGTTTCAATGTGAGCTGTGCAGTTTTTTTTTCCTCAAATTTCCATTAAGGACGCTGTAGAAACTCAGGACACGACGCATTTTAATAGACAGAGCCGATGACAAAGGTATTTTTTTGTAAAGGAACAAAAGGGTGTTCATTTGTAGAAAAGTTGGTTTATTTTAGGTGGAAAAAAAAATATTTTATAGACTAACAGAGCAACGAGCAGCAGACCCAGAGTCCACTCTGCTGCTGCTATAATCTGAGTCTTTTCCATGGCAGCAGACTTGAATATAAAATAAGTTGGAGAGGAAGAAGGAAGATGCTCCGAGCATCAGAAATAGATGTTTCTGTGTGTGGAACCAACTTCTATCCCAAAGTGTCTTCAGTTGCATGAAAAATGCATCAGATAAGTGGCGAAAAGCTGCTGACTTTCATTATAGTATTGTACCTGTCCAAAATGGACTAAATAAGTGTAAGTTGATTGTTAAAAAGATGCAATAAAATCTAATTTTTGCCAGATTTTTGAATTAACCCACCAAGTTTAGCTGACATGAAACAGGCTTCTTGTCCGACAATCTGGTATGACAACAGTGTTAATGCCAACCAAAGTTAGTGTCACGATTATGAGTTAAAACTATCAGATCAATTTTTATAAATTAAAGTGGCTTTTTGCTTAAAATTGATGCACTACTGTATCTTTTGCATTTAATTATACAAAAAACAAGGATAGCTAGCATTGAGAAAATGAGAAAATGAGAATCATTCATCCCAAGTGGCCGAATTATTTCCATGGTTTTAATAATGAACAAAGATTTCAAGGTGAAGTTTTTCAGTGAGTAAATAAGAAGAGATTTAAATGCAGTCTGGAATGAAACTTTTCAGTCTATTTATTCCAAAAAAACATTTGCAAAATTCATTATTCTGAAGACTCTTGTACCTTTTAGATCTTTACATCTCCTGCTTAAAGATTGAATTATATTTCTAATATAAACAAACCCTGAATTAATTGAGAGGAAACCAAAACAGCCGTGCAAACAAACCAGATTACCCATGTATCCACAGCACCAGGCGGTCGGCTGTCTGCAGAGGAGGCAGTCTCGACCCAGATGTCCCAAAGTGCTGTTTACCAGGTGATAACACTGGCAGACTGTCCACATGCTACGGCTAATGCTAAGCCTTTAGTCTCCCACACATCCGCGCAGGCCGACGTGCTCATTTGGCAACCAGTGCTGTTTTATTTACGGAGCAGTGTAGCCAGTTTGGCTTCAGAGCAACACTTCCTCGTCTGAGCCGCCATCTGGATAAAGATCTCTTACTAGGAAAAATATCCACCTTAACTGCCAATCAATCTCAATCTCAGTTGCAGCTGGGAACCAATTTTTTTTTCGCATCATTTTTTAAAAAAAATTTAATTTTAATTTATTTGATTTTGTGTTGCAAAATGCTCCATCTGGTTAAAAAACAGGTGTGCAAACCTGCTTCATTGGTAAGAAAAAGGGTACCAGTTTGGTGCTGGATGACTAGCCTGACCTTAACTTCACCCAACACCTATTGGATTAACTGAAATGCAGACTGTGAGCCAAAGCTGATCACACAACATTAGTGTAGGACTGACTAATGCTGTGGTGTGTGAATGAGAGCAAATCCCTGCAGCCTGGCTACGAAATCTGGTGGAAAGTCTCGGAAAGATGTGCAATAACAAAAGGACGTTATCTTAGAGCGTTGCCATATTTTTGTGTTGATGTCCTCATACTTTTGGCCACGTAGTGTGATTCTCTTTGCATTGTATTTGCTGAAAATAAAATGGTATTCTTGTCTGTTTTGGTTAAACTTGCCGATCTATCTCTCTACTGATTTTTGGACCATAGTTACATGATCCAAGTATTTTAGTGTGTGTGTCTGTGTGTGTGTGTGTTATTCCCTTGACTATTTTCAGCCTGAGAAATGCAACTTCTGAATATTCTTCAATCAGCGCCTGAAGTCATGAGAGAAAAACACTTTCAGGGGGGAAGCTCTGTGTGACATTAAAACAGGTTTCCTCGCTCCTCTCTCGCTCAGGAGGTTATCACAGTCAATCGGCTTAAAATAGAGCAAAGTCAAACTCGCTACCCTGACACTTCAGGGAAACTAGGCGCCGTTTCAAAACGCTGAATTTACACTGCCAGCTCAAATCTGCCTTTTATGCATCTGTGACACACTTTGGATCTTTGAAATATTGTCCTAACAAATGGAAAAATCTGACTCCATGTGGTTTTCCATATTTAGACAGCAGTACCAGAGTACTGGAAAAGGGGCTAAAGTTAGACTTTGATGACGGTTGCCTGATAACATCAAACTTTATAAGGTTATCTAGCAGCACCCTTAATTATTTAGAAACAGAAACTTTTTTTTAACTCCTCAAAATGTCTTAAATACCTCTCGTGCATCTGTTTATACAGAAGTGGATGCAGTTAACAGTCAGCCACTGACCTGAAATAATAACGTGTTTGAATATATGTTAAGAAACTCCATTACATGCTATTAATACAACTACAAATAATATCTTTTACACTCTCACTAAACCCTGCCACCAAGCATACCACCTCGATTAATGCCAATTAAACTAATTAACATAGTATAGCGACATGCATTCTCCTAACTCCTACAGTTTTATCTGCACAAAGAAATATGTAACATATACAGAAACTACAGTGTTATCTACATATCTACACATGTAGGTGCACATATATGCATCAATAGACTTAAATTTTTTGCAGAAAGAGATTCAAAAATTAAGACTTTTGCACATTCAAATACATAACAGGAAGCCTCTGTTCGAGTCTGCTGAATAAGTATTTACAGTTTTAGACAATGTGTAATATATTCCAATTATAAGTATGTATGAATGCACAAAAACTTGCTGCAAGATTTACACATTTTGACCCCATGACTTACAAAAACACAAACATGAGATTTTTGGATTCGATCCTGAGGTGTAAATCCGTCTGCAAGGCCTCTCGGCTTGGTGAGCAGCCACGCTGTCAGAAATCACCGCTAATTACCAGCAAGGTAAATCCTCCCGTAGAAACAGCTTAAATCAATTAGCCCACGCTGCGGACGGCGGGGCTCAATCCTCGCCGCCTTTCTCACGATCCTGCAGAACTGTGGGAAGCCAGTCTGATCACCTGCCCTCCCCTCTGAGGCTTTACCCCCCACCCCTTCCCTCCCTTTTCTCATCCCTCCGTCCTTGCCGACTCTGGCAGACGTCCACCGCCACTCCAAACGCTAAACAGCCTGTCCAGCTACTGTTGAAGGAGCTATGAAATTATAAAAAGATCATTTCATTGTTCGCACTCCTCATGTGGAAATATGTCTTTTCATATACAGTGTCTGTCCTTTGTGGCCACTTGAGTGCTGCCAACTTGGCAACTTTTCTCCAGAATTTAGAGACTTTTCATACTTAGAAAAACTTAATTTCTCCAAAGTGAACAGTGACAGATAGGGCCAGACCCTAATCTTAGTTTGTTAATATATCAGGCAGATATAAGCCTGATGGCAAGGCTCTCAGCCAAGTCCCCCTACTGCTGAAAATAATGGACTTTCTGGCCTGACGGCACCTACATAAAAAGCAATTAGTCAAATGTGTGATGAGAATTTATCTTTATGCATTTCTCTTTTTCATTTTATATGTCTAATTATGTCCTTTGCCAAGTCATTAAGTTATGATTCAGCTGAAATCACTCTGTCTTGAGGAGCTGTTAAGCGTAGCTTTGAGTCGCTGCCCAGTGATTCTGTAAGTGCTGTTTTGGGGCTTTTTTTTCAAATGCTTCTGGCTTAAAAATGACCTAAATGTACTTTGTACGTTTTTGTAAATGTGAATTGTGGTGTTTGGGTAGAAATACAAGTATCCATACTGGTCTAAATTAAGTAGAAAATCAAACTACTTGGGCAGTGATTTTGCAACTGCTCATAATTAGAGCTGGACTAAAACTCAGTTAGCAAAATATAAAGGAATAATATGCAGAATTTTCCTTAAAAAATAATGTATAGACTCATAAAAAGTCATCCCTCTGTCTGTATTTTCATCTGCTTTTGTCTGGGTGTTGGTCTTTGGACAGTGGTGTGTAGAAAAAACATGACAAAGCTCCACAGCATTTTATAGAAGAGCTGTAATGAAACAAAGATCAACTTATCTATTATAAAAGTCACAAAGTGTCTGTGTAGGTGGCTATTGTTAGGCTTTTATCTACTGACTCACTGCCAAGGGATGAGATGCATCAACTTAACAAAATCCATTTATTGTGATTATGTCATTTTCCCTTTGTCACCTGCAGCATGCTGCATTTAAAACACCTTACGAAGGTTGTAAATGTCGTACAACGTCTGCCTCGAAGTTCCAGCTACAATTAGGTCATTAGTAAATTGCAGACAGCACCCACTGGTGTCGTGGATGTAATAAATCCAGTGCTGACTGCACATTTCCACTGTCTGTCCAATCTAAAGACGTCTTATCACAGTTTACCACGACAAGCGTTGAGAATGGTTGCAGGAAGTAATTACAGTGCCGTCTGTAAGTAGCCTGTTTAAACACTGACATACATTATTACCCATTGTGTTGGCTCTCTGGTCTGGCTCAGTGGATTTAAAATGAAACAATGACTGGGAGGTTGAAGTGCTGACTTTCAGCCTCAATCTTGGAGTGTTTACATCCACATTTGGTAAACAGCCAAGTTTTATACACAATTCTACTGTTTTCAACAGCACAAAACCTGGGTTACACCTCCTATACTGTATGTAAACATTATTAAAATGAGGAATCCATCCTATTTAAGGACTTTAAGTTGTCCTTCAACGCTTTCTGTCATATTTTGGTGGAATATCAAGCCCAGTTTCAGTCCAGTTACCGTCCATTCAGCATCTAAAACTCTTATGGGTAGCAGGGATTTAACCATCAACTTTTAGGATGAAATTAGAGCTTTAACATTGCTGATGCATGTGGAGGGAAGAGTTTTTGCAGCAGCAGAATAACAGGATTCAACAAGGAAAAGGCACTAGAATAGCAGCACATAAATATATAAAAAAGGCAGAAAGTCAAGATCCAGAAGACTGAAAGGTTATGTAAACATATTCTGCTGAGACTTTCAATATGTTAAGTAGTAGTGGGAGAACATATGGACCTCTATATATATAAATGGATTTACCTGCAGATGTTCCTGCTCAGGTTTCCTTGCACTGAGCAAATGAGCAGTGAAGGAGAAAAACAAAGCTCAAGGGCATGTTGGCAGGAATAGTGGGCTGTGTTTTTGATTATTAGTCAGCCTCTCTACCTCCAGGCCAAACTAAATCCTAAAACCCCGGGAATGGCACTGCCCTTGTTAGCACAGATTTTAAAATGTAAGCCCTTGTTAGCCATCAATTGCAGGAGTGAAAATGAAAGTGAAAGGCACCTATCTGCCTCTTTGCAGACTGAATTTGTGTGTGAGAGTGACCAGTTACAGATGAGAAAGCTTGGAAGAGAATTAAGCTTGCTTTTTTTTTTTTTTTTGCAAAGTAAGTCTCTGAAAATCAACTCGGGCTGCTCTAAGGGTTTTAGATTAAGATGCATCTGGCCTCTGCACTGCATAAAGATTGTAGCTGTGCTTGAGGAATTTTAATTCAGTTTATTGTCATTCTGCCAGACGCCGAATCTTAACCGTGCTGGAAAATATGCCGCCGACAAAAAACAACCAGCAGATCTTTAGCAGCGTGATCGGGAAAGTCATTTCATCTGTCAGAGCTTCATCGGCTCTTCTACCTCCAGTCAAAAGTAATTCAAGCCCAGACAGAAAACAATTTCAGGGTGGGGTTGTTGAGTTCAGCCGAAAGTAAAATTTTATCTATTATCCATAACCACTTATATGTAGCAGGGTTGCAGGGATGGAGCCAATCCCAGCTGACACTGGTTCACCATGGATAAGTTCAAAGTTCAGACAGCTGACATGTAGAAACAAACACTTACGCTCACATTGCTGCAGGCAATTTAGAGTTAATAAATCCTACATTTTTTCCCGAAACTGTTTCAAAAGAGGTCAGTTTGTGTCCTAAACTGAGACACATTGATATAAATAGGTTGGACAAAGTATTAGAGACCAGTAAACATACCAGTAAACATAAGTTATCTGAGCGTGAAGTTCCCGCTGTCAGGTTGTTTGTTAGGAAACGTTGCTGAGGTTGGCGAGTTTCTCCTTCCAGGCATGACTGCTTGTGTTTCCTCTGTGTGAACCCTCCTGTACTGGAGCTGCTGGTTCAAACACACGACACACACACATACAAATACACACACACACACACACACACAGAGGATGTTTACAGACATCCTGGCTGGAAGGTAATTTTCATCTCTTGTTAAAAATAAAAAGCAGACTTGTTTCTGCTATTCTCGTATTTTACTACACATCTTCCCAGTGTGTTTTCTGACTCCCCGGGGCAGAAACACTGAAGCTTCCCCTTCGTCCACAGTCCAGACAGACTGATAGACAGACAGACAGACAGACAGACAGACAGACAGACAGACAGACAGACAGCGTGGGAGGGGAGCGAGGGGAGCAGGGGATGTAGGCGTTGGGTTTACCAGTCTGGAGGTCCCATCTGCAGGGAGATAAATTGTTAGCTAGCTATCCGTCACAGCCCCTGGCATGTTCTATCTATGGCAACACAACAGACACTTCAGAAATCCAGGCTGATCCTGTCTCCTTGCCTCAGAAGGCTACTGCAATGGGAGGCGGAGGAGGTGGAGGAGGTGGAGGAGGAGGAGACCTGAATCCAGGCTCTCCGAAGCTCCATAAATATCAAATATGTGGTCAGCTCAGGGGGAATCATCCAACCTACAAATAGGAAAATTTATGTTTCTTTGGCTCTCTTGCTGTATTAGTCTTTTCTGTCTGCTTGTGGCTTTGAGTCTATTGTAACTCCATCCTCTAATTCTGCATCTAAATCATGTTTTCTCCAATTTTAATCACAGCATCCAACCCTGTTTTTGTTTCTCATGTTTCTAATGTTCCTTCCCAGATTTTAAGCAACATTTTCTGGCTAAACTCTGTCGCAAACTTTAGTTTCTGATTCACTTTCCTTGTTGTACTTTGTCTTTTTTGTTACATAACAGCATGAAAAGCAGGTTGTCAGCGATAATGTGAACAGAGTTATGGAAATGTCCTTTCTGTATCGGGCACCAAACGCTTTTATCTATTTATTGAGACTAAATATACAGGCCCTTGAGACTGACAGTGACTCCTAGTCTCTCCATCTTCCCTCCGCCCTGTCCAGCCTCAGCAGCTGTGCATACAGAGAAAAACATTCAGTCAGCCAAGTCCATTCTGCTCTAATTAATAAGCCATGTTTACATTCATATTGAGCACTAATTTTAACTCAATTTTACAGAAAATAGGCAAAAGAAAAAGCACATTAATGCTTCTGTCTATCTATCCTTCATTTAGCACATCCAGATCAACAGTTGGTGCTGTTTCTATCTCTTAATGCTAAGATAATAAATTGCTGCAAAAGAAAAGAGTATAACCAGATGACACTAATCAGATGGAGGAAGATGATAAAAACAAGACTGGAAATCTCTCTGATATTTTTTGAGTGTACTTTTTGGATAAAGGATATATATCTCATATCCATATCCATGTATTTAGGTAAAGAAATGCTCATTATATGCTAAATGTAACACGTTATGCTAACAAGTGCACAGTTTTGTATACTGCAGCATTAACTATGCCCTCTTGGTCTGCTAACATAACTAAGTTAGCTTGTGTTTTAATGATATAATGTTTAGTAAGTGAGCAGTTAGCATCATAACATTACCAAGTTAGTGTAGGGGAATCATGAATGTCTGTCGTTGGTACTTTGCTGTCTGGTTTTTTAGCTAAAAAATAAAAAAAAAAAACACAAATAGTTTAATATTGTTTGTATACATTAATTATACTAATGCTCTTTCTTTTAGTATGTTGAGTTTTTGCATTTATTACTTTAACTGCAAATAGGAACAGTTAGTGCTGGGCGGTATACCGGTTCATACCGAATACCGGTATTTTTTTTATGATATGAATTTTTTCAGATACCCCGATACCGGTGTGTCTAGCGTACATAACATTGGGAACAGCAAGCGCTAGTGACGTACATACGTTTGCAGCAACATACGTTTGCCACTACGTTTTGGAAGTGTAGCATGACTTTTCACGCACGACTGGGCCAGTCTGAAAAAAGAAAATAACGTCATATCCTGTGAAACCGATATAATTTTGAAAAATACCATGATATACATTTTTGGTCATACCACCCAGCACAAGGAACAGTTTTAAAAAATTAAAATACAGATGTAAAGATCAGTAAAGATATGGAATTGAAATGAATTTTGTTTGATTTAATCATTCTCTTAAATAATCTAAACAAGTCGTTGAAAATATTAAGACGTGGGCAGTGATTCAGGGATCTAGACTCATGATAAGTCCTTATCTTAAATTTTTCACACATTGCCCAACATGTTGGCTGCTCCAGCTCTCTGCTTGGCTTTAAACATATTGCTGCAATGCAAGTGATGCGAGGCTGCATCTTAAACACTTTGCATAGAGCGATATGCACAGTCAGTTTTGCAAACTGTCTGTGAATTCGTGCTGCCCAGTAAAAGTGCCAGCATGCTCCAGCATCAAATTCCTCTGTATTCAGTGTGCGTGGGGATAGAAGAAAACAAGTATTTGTGATTCTGACAGACAGAAAATAGGACAGACTGAATGAAGGATGGAGACAGAATAAGGTCAGAGCAGACAGAGCCAGCATCATTCAGATCGCATCAGCAGCTCAAAGGATAAAGAGGCAAACAGATACACAGGTGTGGTGATGGAGTGATGGGGGGAAAAAAGAGCAAGTGGATGGAGGTGAAGAAGTTGACAGGATCACCTGCTGAAAATGACATTCTGTTCGCGGATCATGATGTGTAAATAATCCAACAAGTTGTCCAGTCAAGGTCAGATAAAGTCCGTAACACACAGTGTATTTACACAGAGACCAGTGACTCAAAGTCTGCTGGTTTACATGGGATCACCAGTGGGTTTTTGTTGTGTCTCTGCTGTGACTCTTTATACAAAAACATAAATTCCAGACCTGTTTTAAAAGGGCCACAATGGTAATCATAAATTGTCTTTTAAAGAGACTAAAAAATGGCAGACGTCTGGACCGACATGTGAAGATGATTTTCACGCTGGTGGTCCCAAATGGCAACAAGAGGATTGTGTGAATACTGGATGCATCATTTCCCAGAAATTACAAGTGATTACAGAAAAAAAAACGACACTCTCAGACTCACATGTCTAGCGAGATTGGTTAAGAGTGTGAACAGAACAGATAAGACAAATGCCTACAGTGTCAGAAATTAGTAAAAAAAATTATTTACAACTTCCCAGAACTGAATATGATGTCCTCAAGTGGCTTGTTTTGGTTAACCAACACTCCAAAACCATAGATATAACATTTTTTAAGACGTAAAACCAAGAAATATAACAAATTCTCACATTTGAGAGGCTGGCATCACATGTCACTATATGCATATAGACATGTGGCATCATATGTTTGGCATCTACACTTAGAAAAATGCTTAAATTATTATAGAAATTGTGACTAATTAAGGAAAGAACTCGTGTTGTTTATTAAAGCTCTGGATTCTTCATTCAGCAAGACATTTAAAAGATACCTTGAACTTGAAGTTTCTTGGTTTTTAAGACGTTTAATCAATTGAACATGGCTGCCCATGATGACAAAAGAAGACAAAACAACCTTTTGCGTTACGGTGTAATTTTCAGATCTTAAGTTTTGTTTGGCAGCTCAACAAACATTTTTCTGCAGCGTTTCAAGTCTGATCACCTTGTTTCATGTGCTTTGTCTGTCAGTGTTTCCCACGTTTAAATGGGGGAGTCGCAGATTACGGAGGAAGATTGTTGATTGTTGTTCAGTAGAAACGAAGCTCATTGTTTAGTCTCATTCTCAGGTCATCAAATACAGAGGCTTTGGTTTGGTGGTTTGAATGAGACTCAACAATCAGTTATTTTTCTGCTTTTCCAACTTTAGTTGATTGTTGAGTCTCATTCCCAGAAAGCAGATTTCTCCTTTATCGCAGGATTTCCTTCTTTTGATCTGACCCTGAATGTCGTTTCTCAGTCAAAGTAGCTGATTTATGAGTTTTAAAGTTAATAATTGTGGTGAAGTTCGGTTAAAAACACCAGAAGTTCCATAAAAACTGGTGATATCTATTACTTTGGCACAGAAATATACAGAACATTAAACAGAGAACTTGCTGGTTTTTGCACAAATCTCTGTTATGGTTGTTGGTTATACACAAACATTAATTATTCCTCTTTTCCAGATGGTTAACAGTGAGACAGCTAATTATGTCACAGTCAACATGGCTTGATCGTGACAGGCTAACAGAACCGAAAGGCAGATGTTTGGATTTGCCTGAGTGATTATCTGAAAAACCACAGTTTGGGATGGAAAGCTCTGGATGGGTGTGCACCTCATCAGCATGTTTTTATTTCCACCTCTTTGTTCTGTGTGTCTGAGGGCTCGACAGACAGACAGACAGACGGTCAGACAGACAGTCAGACAGACAGACAGATAACACCAGTCATAAAGACAAGCAGATGGAGACAGACGTAAACACACACTGAAGCTCTCAGGCTCTGATTCTGGCAGATTGTCTTTCTTCTATTTCAGAATTTTCAATCTTGATTCCCTTTATTTTTATTTTCTTTCACCCCTTTGCTCCTTATTTATGTAGGTCTTGAATTTAAATCCAGATTAAGGAGGAGAATTCATGCTTTTTAGAGCATTTTCAACAGAAATATTTAGTGAGGGGTTGCTAATCCTTTACGAACTTCTGGAAAAATAATCAGTTTAATTGCCACTCCTCTTTTTTTTCTTTATGGGCAGGAGTTATTATTTTATCTGAATAATTAGCAAGAAGCTTATTTTTCCAGCTGACATTGTTTTCAGTACATGCAGGAGCTGAAGTAGTAGCTAGTATTTGTCAGGAGTAACTCCCTGAACGATTGTCAAGTCGAAGAAATTGAAATACTGCACTAATACGGCGTCTTTGGGCCCTTTCACACCTGCCTCGTTTGGTCCGGACTTTTCGACTTTTCAGTTTGATCTTAACTAAAACAGCAGGTGTGGAAACCCCCCGTCGATGACCAAACAGCCAAAAGTAAGGAAAAGTAAGCAAAAGTTCGGAGGTTCGGACCTTCGGACCACTGACAGGAAGTTACAGCAAGCTACCTGGAAAATGAAAAACCAACGTGACTTTTACCAAAACAAAAAATGAGCCAAGGAACTACATGAAGGTATGAGGAGACCGAACGGCTTATTAACATTTGGTCCACCAGACGCCCGCCAATCAACCAATCAATGTAAAGTATAGAGACATGCCACCTACGTATCTGATGACAATATGACGCAAGTTTGACATGTAAAGTCCGTTAGTCCGTTTGTAAAATTGCGGAGTGAAACCGAAACCGACCGGACCAAACGTATGCAACGTGACAAACACATGAACTTTGGTCCGGACTTTCAGGTGTGAACGCCCCTTTTGTGAAGCTAAAAATCCTTATTTGAAGATATTTATTCACGTCATTTGTTGCCATCAGGCAGTAAAAGCCTGTTATTTCTTTTTCCTGTTTTTTTTTATGTTTCTGCTCAGTCATTTGTGTGTTAGAGGTGTTTTTTTCCTGTTTATCTTTGGGTTGGCTCTCGTTTAGTTTAGCTGTATATAACAGTGGTTCTTTGGTTGTTGACCTACACTTTTGATTGTACATTAAATAGCAACCAAATAAAAAAACATTTGATCACATAATTTTCTGTACTTTTAATCCCTACAAGCTCTAAAATCACTGTTCACCCTCCTTCCCTCCATTTTTTTCTGCCTCTAGTTTCTTTTCATCGGTTTTGCTTTCTTTTCTCCGTCTCTCTCTCTCTCCCTCCCTCTCGATCTCTTCCAGCCAAGTCTGCCAGCTTTCATGCAGATCTGAGCTTGGACAGATGGTCGCGAGCAAAAAGTGTTTACTTGCACACGGCTCCGAACAAAACGAGCAGATGCCTGCAGAGCCGCCGCTCCCCTCCAATCACCGTGATGCCGAAACAGGCCCGTCAGGAGGAAAAGAGATAGGAACAACAGGAAGACAAGGGGAGGTAGTTTAGCGGTTGAACAGGGGAAGATGTTTTAGTTTATGCCCTCAAAAACACACAAACACACACACTTCATTAAACACTCACAGTCGGTAGCAAACCTGACTTCATTTGGTTTCTTTGCCTTCTAACCTGAGTGTGTTTGTCATTTTGATTTTTCTCCCCCACCCTCCACCGTTTCCCTTTTTTTGGATTGAGATGTTTTTATGCCTCCGGGGGTTTCGGGGTCTCATAAGCACAATAGTGTTCTTTCCTCTTCTCAGTGCCTCATTTTATTTATTTATCTTTATCTTTTTTTGACTTGTCTGTGCAGAGAAAAACAACACCTAAATCCAGAATATTTTTTCCTGAGTAAATTAAGATTAGTTTTTTGTGGCAGAAAAAAACACGTGGACGGATGTTTGTGTTGAAACCTCCACGGTTGGATGCGGGAAGTTAGATATTTTGCGGGAAAAAATGCGAAAGGTACATGTGTTTCTTGTGAAATATTGTAAATAAGGAGGAGCTTAGATAGGTGGCGTAGGTGAACATTTTTGAATGAGGTGTGTAAAAAAAGGTGTGAAAAGCTTAAATTTATGTTTTTAAGTCAGATTGATAAGCTAATGATAGATAGATAGATAGATAGATAGATGTACTTTATTGATCCCAAATTGGGATACTCCACTGTTGCAGCACTCCACAAACAAACAAACAAACAATACAACTTATACAACAATCACTAGAAGGAATCATAATTAAAAAAAGGGCATTTACAAGGGAAATTAACAACATAACACAAAATATGTGCAGAACAAAAAAAACAAGAGCAAGATGTACAACCAGTAGTGCAATATTTGCCATAGAGTCCTTAAAAAGTTTGTTTTTTTATGTTTTTTAATGTTTAGCAGGTTAGCATCCAACTTGAAAAAACCTAAATAATCTCTGTTGCAAATAGCGACCAGCTAACAAACTGCTAACTCTCTCTGTAAAACAAAACAAAAACAAAACAGAAATACTCGCCTCTCTGCGCCTGAAGAAAAAACCCACGTTCAAAGACAACCATGTGCCAAGCTCCCAGCATCCTTTGCTGCGGTGCTCTTCACCAGTCCTTCCCTGTAATCATGTTGATTGGCAACCACAGCAGCTCCGTAGTTAACGCTACAAATCCTCATTAGCGATGCAGGAGTTGCACATTCAAAACGCAAACATTCAGATTCAATCATGAGTGCAACATGACCCCCGGACCCCACCCCCTAAACACACACACACACACACACACACACTCACACAGCCACACACACCACCAATTACTCCAATCTGAATATTAGTGTGGGACTTAACGCAGAAGTGGCTTTAATGAACCTCAAATATTAGAATTCATTTTTGGTCGGCGTGGAGGGATTAATTTGCTCCTGAGAGCAGCGAGAAGGAGTCTGGTTCAGAACGTCCTTGAGAAAACGTCCACATCTACGAGTTTATTAAATGCTTGCGGGGCTAATTGAACGGCTTATTGATTATTTTGTCTGCTCTTTGCTCTTTTATCGATATTTTCCTTAGAAGCTTTATCACAGACATGCAATCTGTTTGCCAACGTTTCAGTCGGCTGACATGTATGGAGGAATCCTGCCAACGGTTTTCAAGCATCCAGCTCATGTTTTATCGTAAAACAATCCAGTTTCTCTCTGCTACACATTTATTTTCATCATCTGGAATTTAATACGTATAAACTTTAGTAATAATGACATCAAATTAGCCTGCTGGAAGCTGAGTTAGCCGATTTGCCTCACTGTTGTTGACTTGAGAAGCACCCAGTGGCGATCCAATTCCCTCCGCTCGCCTAATTTGCAAAGCAGACTTTGTGCAGAATATTCATTAGGAGCAATAAATATCTTCTTTCTGAATATTCATGACTGCAGGGAAAACACAAAGAAAAAAGACAAGACAAAACATGGCAGACCAAGGTATCAGTCTGTCTGCCTCTGGAATAACAGAGCCTCAGTGTTTCTATGCCTGGTTTGTGAAAGAGATACAACATTACTGACTAATATTACATTAAATTTACCTCCTTAAAGTAAAATTACTTTTTAAGAGCAGATATTTTATGTACTATAATGCAGAGGAAACTTCAGACATCCATGTTAAGGTCATCGACTCTCCAATATGCAGAAATAAATAATCAAAATAAATAATTTGGAGAGAGAAGCTTTTAAACAGTAGCAGTGCAGATTATGAATTGATGCAGAAAAGTCAAATTTTTATATATTTAATTCTTTTTTAGTGTTTTTCTACTCTGTCCTTTACAACACTGCGGTCATTAAGATAAGTGAACTTCGGTTGGTCTCACAAGCAAAACAAATGAAGCAAATTGCTGCTATAAACTAATCAATATGCCAGAATATATGATACATTATCAATATTGTACAGTTTTTCTCAGTGTTTTGGGGGACTAGTGGACAGAATAATTAAATCTGAACAGCTCACACTGTTATAGTTTCTTTGCTAAAACATGCAAGTGCTGCAGTATCGATCCAAAGGTCAACAGTCACTCAGAGTCCCACAACATACAGTAAATATAATGGAAAAACCTGTTAGTGAAGGTTTTTCTGTTTGCTGCAAAAATCTCTACAAACTCTCATATCGCCTCTGATTTGATGTTTTAAAAAACGTGGCATCGATTTTGTTTCATCTCTATCTTTCGTAATCCTCTGACATCTTCTTTGACTTTCATTCTGAACCATCTGACTCGAACTGTTGCGTGTATTTCTGTCTCAAACTGAATGAATTTTAACTGACAGCAGGCCAACTTTTAGATTTTCCAAACAGAGGTGATCATCTGTAAACATACAGTAAAAAAACAGGCTGAGCAGGTCTGAGCATCGTTTCTCCTCCAGCTCCTGTTGTCAATTAAATGAGCAGAAAGTGCTGAATCCACATCTGAAGGAAGGGGGAGATATCAAAACAACAGCCTGTAATGAGACCCCTCCCCATGGGACCGCCACCCAATCAGAGAGCTCCCCAGGTGGATATCAAACTGATGTCACCCAGGCCTCGTCTCCACTGTGGGACAGAGGGACGGCTTAATAACTCACCTGTTCAGCCTCTGATGACACAGATCCAGCTGTGTTTCATCACCAACAGACCTTCAGTTTGCAGACGTTTGCGTCAATGCAGAAACATAACAGCAGCTCACAGCGAGTTTTAGATAAATGAACGACATGACGAACAATATATTTTACTGTCGACATCACTGAGGATGCAGCATGTTCGGTATTTATGGCTCTTTGAATCTGAAGAAAACAGAACAAAAGTACAAAAAAACAAAACAATACTAACTTGAAATCACAGCTGACACATCATGATGTAGTTTGCTTAAGTCTTACTCTTGTTTTCATCACTATTGAGACATTAAACTGTTGAAGTTAGTTAATTTCATCATTGAACTGTGAAAAGTTTGTGCAGATTTGCTCCACATGACGAGAATGAGACAACTTCTGTTGTGTTTTCGTGCTGTAAATAAATCAACTTAAATCAGTTGAACAGCCAGTGAATAAATCTGGAATAATAATAATAACTGGAAAGAAAAAAGGGAAGAATATTTAAACAGTTCTTTATTTATATTCTTAAAAAAACAAATAAAACAAAGTAAATATGTCTTTATAAGTGATAACAGACCTTCATCAGATGAACACGGTCTTTTAGGCAGATGCTGTTCATTCATCCTCCTTAAATCTCATCTGCTGCAGCTTTAAAGAAAACAGAAAACTAAATTAAGTAATTTTCATTTGTGTTCTTAACTCGATTTTCTTTGACCTTCACTTTTTTTACCTCCGTTGCTCAAGATAACAAGAGTATTTTATCACATCGGCTGTCGGCTGCTGCCGGTTCGTGCCTGAAATGTAAACTCTGTTTCCTGTGTGTCATTGAATGAGTGAGAAATAAATGTGAAAATATAGCTGCTGTGTGTGTGTGTGTGTGTGTGTATAAGTGAGGAGGGAGTTGCTCTATCAATTTGTACAGTCATATTCCACTCAAAGCTCGTGCTTCATGACTAATTGCTCAGTAAATAATGTGAACCCAAACACAGGCAGCTGGGAGTCTAGTGCTCTCATTAGGATGAGTGGCGTTGCTGAGCGAGCCGAACAAACACAACCTGTGATTACTCAAATCAAGGCGCCGGTGCTCCAATCAGAACGAAAACCAGACCTCATTTACATTCTGACGTCTTCAAGGTGTTTAGTTTACACTTTTATCCAGAGAGAGGAGCTCAAAGTGACGACGGAGAGACTATTAGCAACAAAGGCATTATGACGTCTTTACCTCCCAAATGAGACCCTAACCCATGGATATAAATGCATAAATGATGGTATGAATTTACAGAAAAACATGGAAACAACCTTGATTTATATTAAGTTCATGTGCTCAGTCTGACTTTAAGTTAAATCACATAACATCAGAATTTTATAACAAAGTTTTCATCGACATTTTTCAGTCTTTCACAGGCTACCTTGAACCAGATTAACAGATCATATTAAACACTAACCAAAGTCAGCTGAGACACGAGTGAAAACATGTTTTCCATCGAATGAACTGAGCATTTAGCTCACATGAGTCCTTCCTGACAGCTGCTGCACAAAACTGAGTTCAGTCTTTCTGAATTTCTCTCTTTATTTGAGCTCTTCTCACTGTAAGATCATAAATCTTGCATAAAGTGAGCAGTGTGATCATGTAAAATTAGTATTTTATTGAGTTCTTTGTACATTATAACTTGTGACCAGACAGACTCAGTAGATTTATTTTATTTTTTAACGTTATTGACCTTATAAAACCCCTCAGCACATGTAAAACCTTCAGTTTTATCGACTTTCGGATCTGCAGCTCTTCGACTGCCGTCCTCCCACTCCTCTAAAATCTTCAGTCTTCGTCGTCACCTCTCCTCCTCTCATCATCCCTCCTCTTCCTCCTCTCACATTCAGCAATTTTTTTGTAGGAGTTTTGGCATCAGAGGAACGAGCGCCGAGTCCTCATCTGCTGAACCCTGCAGGGTGGCGGTTTAATAAACCCTCGTTCCTGCACAGAGCCGTGGAACGAGCACAAAACAAGCCCTGAGAGCTCCGTGAATCACTTCACACTGAGGGAGGAGAAATGATTTCAAAGGTGGGGGGTAAGATGTGAAAGGTTTGAAATGCTTGTGCATGGGGGAGGCATGCTACTTCCCACAGTGCAGAGGGAGGGGGGTTGGATTCTTCCCCCCCACTTCATGGTGTTATTTTTGTTTTTGACTTCATTTTGTAAAAGCTACTTGTTTTCATCTCAGTGATTTTTCTCAGTTTGTTGCCAAATTGGTGGAAAAAACAAGCAATTTACTTTTTTTTTTTCCACCAATTGGTCCTAATATGAGGATTTTAATACTGGCAGAACTTAAATTTTATCATTTTATACTTAAAAATATTTTTTTTAAGACTTTTTTGAGTTTTATTTCTGTCCCCTTGATGAATATGAGTCTCCTTTTTGCTCTGGTTTTGTCTCCACCAACAACCAAGAGACATACTTTGCTTCCTTCACCAGCTGATGTCTAAATCTGTCTGCTATTTAATAATGATCAAGAGATAATTATTTATAAACTATTTTGATAATTGATTAGTCTCTTAAGTGTCTGGTTCTTAATTTGAGGATTTGAGGATTTTATTTTTAGAGAATAATCTTAAAATGAAACTAACTGCAGTTTGAACGAGAGCAAAACTTATAATAGCAAAGAAACATATGGAGCTAAAGGAAGTAAAGAAGCTCTGTAGAGCTGCAGAAACATGCTTTATGACCACATGAAAATAAAATATATAATAGACGTCAGTTTTATTTAAAAAAAAGAAACTTGTGCAGGTTTTAAAATCAGAGCTGTAAGCAGAAACTGAACCAACTCCAGCTGCAGTTCCAGGACTGTAATACAGTCATTCAGCTCCGTTAATGGACCAGTAAGAGCTGCCAAGCTGCCTTCATCGGGCCCACAGGCTCTTTCTGTCCCAGATGTCAGGTGTCATCTCGGCCTGTGAGCCCTGCAGAGGATCAGCCAGATCCACTGCAGGGAGCCTCAGCACTGCTGATGAAGAGCCAGACGAGGATGAAGATCCTGATGTGGTTTCAGTTTGATTAGTGACAGGCCACAGTAGCTCCCTCAGCAAGATTTATCCAAAGAGTGAGATTCAAACCAGCAACCTAACAGCTGTAAGTAACAAGCTTCTCTCCAGTCGCATTGCAATCAAAGTGTTGATCAGTTTTCTGAGAAACCGCAGAGTGGCAGCAGACCGTCTTCTCTGCTTAAACTGAAGGTAAACATCCACTGAAGCACATTTCTGCTGCTCTTATCTCACGTTAGTGTAAACAAATGTGAATTATCTCCATAAACAGCTGATCCTTTTCACTCTTATGTTGTAAACAATTTGATTTGCCTTGAAAAGCCTGAGTGCTGTTGTGACCCCTCCCACCTGAATACGACGTCCCTGGTAACCGACTCGCTCGAGAGCCTCAGGTAGAAGAGCCGCGATCATTAATTGATGACAGAGCGGCGCAGCATGCTGCTCGGAGGCGTGCGTGAGTCTCTGCGGTCATTGTCTGGAAAACAATTCATGTAGAAAGTGAAAGGTGGAGTGATGAGACTCACCGCAGAGTCAAAACAAGCAGCCTTTTACCGCAGTGTCAAAACAAGGTCATGTAGACGCAGCTCATAACACGCCGTTCCCACGCAAACGGGGGAGTCTGCAGCAGCGGCGGCGTGCGGAGCTGCGGCGCGAGCGGCCGCCCGGGGATAAATGATTTATCTGCTGACGGGGAAGCATACAGGCAGCTAATGGAGCTGGATGTTCATCTGCAGAGGACGGAGGGAGGAGAGGAGGGAAGTCTGACAGAGACAGGAAGCTCAGACAGAAGGAGATTCACTTCTTCTTCTTCTTCTTCTTCTTCTTCTTCTTCTTCTTCTGCCTTTGTCATGTGTGGATAACAGGCCAGACAGCTGACGTGTCTGTTTGTGTCTGTGGTTTAGGAGGCAGAGCGAGTCGACGGTTTGATCCCTGACTCCTGCGTTATACATGTCAGAGCTTTTCCTTTGGTGTGTGAATGTGAAGAAAAAGAAGAAGAAGAAGAAGAAGAAAAGAGTCAGTAAACATTAGCAGTGAAAGTCACATGACACACAAATCAAAGGTGCAACCACACTGACTGTTTCCCCTCTGATCTGCAGAAACAGCAATTAGTGCACAGCAACGATTATGTTTCTCAAACAACAAAACAGGTCAGGACTCGTGGATGAGACACACACACACACACACACACTCTCAGCTGTGTGTGTGTTGCTGAGGTTTTCTAACCTCTGCTCTGACAGGACCGGCTATGAGTGATGGAGGAGGGAGCGGGGCAGCAGGGAGATGGAGGCGAGGTGATGGAGGGAGTCAGCGAGGCCGGTCTGACCCACTGTGGGCAGCCACACTGCTGCTCAATGAGCCAGAGCTTCTTGGATGAACTTCCATCTGCTCAGCACTCTGTCATAAACCGAACTACCGAGGACGAAGCAGTTGGAATCTTCTCTCTTTTCTCTTTTTATTTCTGAGCTGCAGTTTCTTCTTATCTGTCGGCCATTTGCAATATATTTGAGAAAAGCTAAAAGGGGTTAGACTTCAAAATGCAGAACAAAACGCTGCATTATCCTTCATGAAATGTTCAGACTTTAAGTTGCAGACTGAGCCAGAACCTGCGTTTGTTCGGTACATCTTACTTTTTAATGACAACACCAATACTTTTAACATTTTTCATCTTTTTTTAGTTTAAATTGATCAGTGTTTTGCTCTGTTAAAGGCCTAAAATGTGAACGCGTCAGTTCATGATCGTCTCTGAGATACAAACCCTGTGAGAACGTTCACAGATCCGGACATTTGGAGGAGCTTCAGTCGCATTAAGGAGAGCAAGCTGATAACTGGTGACAAAGATGAATTCATCCCAGAAACATGACTCCACCGATCACACCGCCAGCATCTCCAAACATGCAAGTCAGTTCGTTTTCAGTGAAAAAAATCTGTTTCTCAGCTGATTAGCAGCGAGGTTAGCGACTCAAACCTCGACGCAGCTGATTAACTCATGTGTAAAATCTAAAAACCTCATTATTGGTATCAGCACCTGGACTTTGTGCTAATTGAGGCTGTGCATAAACCAGTGAATCGTCTCTGAGTTGGAGGCACCGCTGACCGGCGCGGGGATAATGGGCCGCGGTGTACTGGCAGAGTTTTTCAGGCCATGAGGTTGGCAGCAATGCAGCGGGCAGAGCGATCGGCTGGTGACTGAAGCTCAGAATGAGTTTGGCCAACAGAGAGGCCTTTGAAAGGTAAAACAAAGTGGGCTGTCATGAAAAAATATGAGTGATTTTTTTACTCTTTTCTTTTTTTTCTCTCAGAGATGCAGATGATAAAAGTAATTGGCGCAGTTTGCCCTTGGGAAAATAAAAACTTTTAGTGACTCTCTGAATGTTTGAGGGTTTAATAATCGGCCTCCCTCAAGTGGAACTTTAACTTTTTAGCAGCAGGTTATAAAATTGATCCTTTTGCAGTGATGAACTCGTATTTACTCGTCTTAACAAGAGGCAAAGCTAACCTGAGACACAGAAAGCTGCTTAGACGAGCAATGCAATGAATAGATCTCAAGTTTTGCATTATATTGGGCATCTTTATTGTCTTGTAGTTGATTTATTAAAGCTATGACATCTTGTTGTGAAGGTCTCATTGGGTATTACAGCTTCCTGGTTCATCATGTGACACCCAGAGACCCAAAAACACATTAATTTTCCCAAACTGAATCTAAAAGAGGCAGCTGTAAATCGATACACATTCTTTTAACGTCACAAACTCCCTGACTTTACTCTTCGTGCAGTCAGATTTGATTCATTTCTTCGGGGCAAAATCAACATTAACTGTGTGACATTCACTGCGGCTGCGTCCTCGAATGACCTCGAGTGACCGTCACAAACTGATTCTGCACTTCGAGTTCACTCAGGACGCTTTCATCACGGATGCAGTTTGGCGTTTGAGAAAATCACAGACTGGCTCTCATGTTTGAGCCAATTATCCGTGTTTACTGTAAAGCTGGAGGGTTTGTCTCATAGCAACATGGGCCACAACAAAACACGACGTGCCTGAACAGCTGAGCGGCGTCCTGCTGTACCACGTTACATCATCGTCTGGCATCGGGTCACCAATCTGGTTTAAAACACCTGAAGCAAACGCAGCTTTGATGTTGGAGTGTTTCTGCTTGAAACAACAGCAGATAAACCCGTCTAACGTCTGTGTTGAGAGCAAATCTCTAAATAGCCCAAAGCTAATTAGAGAGGCTCCCAGGATGCTGCCAAACTATGAGTTGCCTAGCAACGTGGATGATGAAGCACACCTTGAGCCCTCAAAGGTCTCTGACGCCCGAACCTCACAGCTGAGAAAAGAGAGGAGAAGAAGAAGAGAAGAGAAGAATCTCTTTCATGGTGTTTTTAATCTCATCATGTGGCCTCAGTTTGGACACCAGCTGTTCCACCTGCTCTGCATCCAACCGCCTCTCTCCTCCTTTTGGCTTCTTCTTCTGTCTCTTTTAATCTCAGTCAGGCTCGCTCGCCCACCCCTTATAATTCTCTCTCTCTCTCTCTCTCTCTCACACACACACACACACACACACACACACACACACACACACTTGGGCTGCATGATTATGGGCTGAATGATAATCAAGATTATTTCGATCAATACTGAGATAACAGTGATATATCATGAATATTCATTGATTTTTAGAGACAAAGTGTTTTAATTGCACTTTCACATTTAAATTAACAGAGAACAACTTTGTCCTCCATGTTACTCTGCATTCGTTCTAATGCACAAATGTTTGCATCATTAAAATAAAACAGGTCTTAATTCACAGCACATCTCTGAGATGCAAAATATAAATAAAACTGTATTAAAACTGTTCACATTGCTTCATCTAACACCTGAAATGCTGCACATCTTTCCTGTTGGACAAAGATGAGTATTCAGTGAGGTCACATGAGGCCAAAATCACTTTGTTCTCCTCTTTTTTCGGATGGTTTAAAGTTTTTTTTGTGTTTTCTTCGCAGTAGAGAAACGGGTCTCATGCGGCATCACTTTCCCTAATCACGAAATATTTACAAATCTTGAATAGTTATGTTTCAAGAGGACTAATTTCATCATCATTCTGCTTTCTGCTGCAATTTTTTCATTTCGAGCGTGCTGGCTACGCAAAGAGAAGCTAAAATATCTCTATCGCCCCCTGGAGGGCTTTCTGTTCAGTAAGTTAAGTGTTTTGGAGACGCTCGATTGGGTAAGAAGTTTCTATAAAGTGAGCGAAAACCCACATTTTACAACATAATGACAACGACTTAATTAACTACTGCTATTGATTGTGTTTTTTTAGTCTAGGAAGCCAAAATGATGATCTTGAGTATTATTAGATTAATTGTGCAGCCTAAACACACACACACACACACACACACACACACACACACACACACACACACACACACACACACACACACCTGTAAAACCTGGAAACACTGAAATAAGTGCAAAACTTTATTTATACCTGAAGCAGAAAAGTTTTTCAAAAGACACACATGCAGACACTAGACTACTGAAACCTATACACACACACACACACACACACACACACAATAGAAAATACACACACAGGTGTGCACACGCACGTACATGCAGGTGGGCTGCAGCATGGTTCCCACCCTGTAATTAAATTCTGTGTCTCCCACCTGTGTTACAAAAGCAGATCTGACTTGAGGTAATTACAGGGCTGCAATGGAAGAAAACAACAGAGGGGCTACACACACACACACACACACACACACACACACACACACACTGACACACACACAGACACACACACACACAGCAGCTATAAATGATCACAACAGGAGACTTGCATCATGCTGCTCTATGTTTCCCATCAGGGTCTGACTGTAAGTCTGCCGCCTGTCATATGTTGGAGCGTCCCGCTGCCCTTTGCACGCCGCGTCCTGTTGTTTCTGTTTGCGTCCTCGCTGCTTTTAATCAGTTTATCGTTCTCATGTTAAAGCCAGGTCATTATACACACTTTAATCTGCATTAAAAGATCTGTTTTGGCTGCATGGGCGCCAGCAAACTTTAAAAAAGTAGATATGTAGCTATGCTTTGTATATACAGATTCATATGTGTGTGTGTGTGTGTGTGTGTGTGAGGGACTGTGTGTGTGTGTGTGTGTGTGAAATTGCTGTCATGGGAGTTGTCTCTACAGATGGGGGTTCATTTATTCCTTAATGAATTCAATTACAGAGACGGGACCATACATCAAAACAGAGCTCTGAAAGGAGCAGCGAGCTCGTCCGCGGCCGCAGAGAAACAATTTGGGTCCTCCGGCTCCTCCTCCGCATGTTTACCGAGTCACGCACCGAGCCAAAAGCTTCCAGGATTTATGCATGTGAACCAGGGACGACGGGAGCTCGGCGCTCCGCGGCGGCAGATTTAGCTTGGCCGTGGAGCCAAGAGGCTGGCCGGCTCCTCAGCCAGGACTAATTTCTTCATTTTCTCTGCCGTTCAGACTGATTCGGTTCAGCTCTCCCTCTCTCTCTCTCTGCAGCACTCATGGGCGAGCACAGGAGTGTTTTCTCAGTGTCACATGGTGGCGTTTTCCCAGCAACATTTCTGAGGCGATGCAAACGTTGTGAGCAGAGACCAGCTCCACTTTTTGTCAGTGTTGAGGTGACGGAGGCCTTTTATAGTCAGATACGTTTGCCAGCTGACACATTATCACATAAAACGACCAAACTAAAACTTTCCAAACCTGAACAGCAGAAACTCACTTACAGTAAACGCAGAAACATCTGGACAGCTGGATGAAGAGTGAATCCAAAGAATACAGATTAGAACAAAAGACTTAATGAATAGAAGAAACCACATTAATAAAGCTTTAGACTTTAGGATAAAAAATAAAACAGGACTTAATATTTTAATATCTCACCTGGATGTTAACAGAACCTCCATTAAAACCTTATAACCCAACTAACCTTGTTGAGCTCACTAATTCTTTTTTAACAGCCTTATAAATCCACTGTAAGTGTCTTGTGATGTTCAGCATTCAGAGCAGTGAAAGACTTCGACCTGCAGTAAAGTTCTTATATAAAACCTGCCGTGACTTTGACTTTCCCTTAAAGACAGCTCGTAAACAAAGCTCAGGTAAATAAGATGGAAGAAATCTGTCGACTGTGACCGAAGATAAAACGGTTACAGCTTTGATAAATTTACAAAACTGTAAAATTATACCTGCGAGTGTCATAAAGCAGGTGATTTAAAGAGTTACTGTATTGTTAAATACTTACCTTAATCCAAG
>JAQMCX010000015.1:971101-981803 GCA_029814765.1 Acanthurus leucopareius
AAAACTGTAAAATTATACCTGCGAGTGTCATAAAGCAGGTGATTTAAAGAGTTCCTGTATTGTTAAATACTTACCTTAATCCAAGCCTCACAGTCACAACGGATAAAAAAGAAATAAAACTGAAATTTGGTATTTTTACTGTGGTAGATATTTGATATATACCAGCTATGTGGGAATTGTAGCTTTTTATTATAATACTTTATAGCTAATAACTAAATAATGATTTATTGTGGCCTTTAAATGCTGCCTTTTATTCATTAGCATCAGTCGTCTGATTGGTTGGTTGATACTCTTGTCCAACCACATTCTCATTGGTTGTGAATAACAATATTATTTAAATAAATTTTAAACAATCAATATGTTTCTGTTTTAATATTTGCATTGTTTAATAGACATGTGGTTCATTATTTACTTTGTAGTTGAACCTGTTGAACTGTGTTAGCATGTTAGGAAGCTAATGTGATGTGATTTTTCACTCATGTTGTGACTTTGAGGGAAAGTCAAGTAAAACTGTGTCAAGTTAAGCCTTAATTAAAGACAAATAATCAATACAAGTAGCAGTTTGGATGCCAGGAATTTTTTTTTTCATGTTGCTTTTGTGGAACTTAATGCAGCAGTGCTAGCTCAGTTAGCATCTTGTTAGCGGCTCAGTTAGCAGCTCAGTTAGCAGCTTGGTTAGCAGCTCAGTTAGCAGCTTGGTTAGCGGCTCAGTTAGTGGCTCGGTTAGCAGCTCAGTTAGCAGCTCGGTTAGCGGCTCAGTTAGTGGCTCGGTTAGCAGCTCAGTTAGCAGCTTGGTTAGCGGCTCAGTTAGCAGCTCAGTGTAGCAGCTTAATGGCAGCCTGTTTTGTGATTCTCGCCTGTATATGTTTATATGTGAGTTGCTGTCACTGCTGTATGTAAACTTGTGTGTAACTAAAAGCTACATATAAATAAGAAATAGTGAAGCTGCAGGAATTTGTCTGCTTGGAAACTTTGGTAGAGCACAATCAGTGCACTGTGGACCTGTTAGTTAAGAAAGAATTAATCAGGAAAAGCTTGATTTGAAAAATGCTGAGCTTTTAGTGAGGACAGACGTGCTTTTTTGTTTTAGTGTGGATTCAGTCTGAGCTACAGAAATAAAAGATTTTCTGACATAATTTTTCTTTCCTTATACCATTTCCACTATCTTATCTTTGTGTATTTGCCAAAACAGCATTAAATGCAGTACTGAAGGCATGTCTGATAGTAGTATTAGTATCTCTTCAACCTTTGTGGGTAGAAACAAAGCTGGTCGGTAGAAATCTGCAGCTTCATGTCATCACAAAGTCAAAAAAAGTCTTCAGCCTGTTTTAAAACCCTGATGGCTGTTCTGTCCTTCAGAAGCTCCCACTGGTCTGTAACTGTCTCTGTACATCCAGAAACACCTCAGACCCTCCTTCCCCCTCCTCCTCCTCATAAAGCTACCTGTCAGGTATTCATCCTGACGATGACACAGACGTCACGGAGGGCGACGCGAGCATCGTCACGTATTCGCCACACAGCGGCCTTCGGTGGGAGGAAGGTCAGCGACGACAAAACAGAACGAAGGGGTGAAAGGATCCCTTTAAGCGAAGGTCCCGGGAAATAATTGGGGTGAGGAAGGCGACCGGGAAGGGGGGCTGTAGTGTTTGGGGAGGGGTGTGGATGGTTTGATATGCTGATGCAGGAAAACGCAGTGCGGAGAGGGAAGAGAGGGGGAGGAGGGGGGAGGAGGAGGGGAAGGAGAGTTTGAGGGCAGGCAGGGTGGGATTATTAGGAAAATGGCTCTGGCATGAAACAAGGCAGCCTGGTCCAGGCCTGGGAAACGAACAGTGTGTGTGTGTGTGTGTGTGTGTGTGTGAGTGTGTGTCTGTCTTTGTGGGGACCAGTTTCAGCTTTGGACCTTTTTAGAAAAGCAGTGACATTTTTTTGGAAGTGAGGAGATTTTCAGGAAACAAGAAACATGTGAGAAGAGAAAAAAACTGTCTTGAAAAGTGATGAAAAGATTCTTGGAATAAAAAAGAAAATGAGGAAGTTATTTTATAGAAACCAGAGGAAGTTTGTAACAACTGAGGACAGTTTGAAAAAGGACTTTGGTGATGGAAAAGGCCATTTTTTAACCATTAGGGGAAAACAGTTCTGAACAACTGGGACATTTCAGACAGCAATTTTTACAAAACGAAGGTCTTGGAAAATTTGGAAAGTGAGGACAGGATTGGGAAGTTTGGATATTTGTCTTAAGAGAAGATGTTTTTGGAGAGAGGCGACATTTTGATGTAAATATGAAGGTCAAAGCCTTTTTTAGAGTTTTATGTTTCAGCTTGTTCTCATTATTATTAACGGATGGAGGCTTCGCAGTGCTTTATGTCAACGAACGGTCCTCACAAGTATAGAAGCACAGCTGTGTGTGAGGGGCGTGGAGGAGGGTTCACCTGGCAAAGGTGCCTTTGAGTCAAAACAACACAAACACACACAGACAGAAACACACACAGCCTCCAGGGAGAAGTTAGCATGATGGCTAACTGCAGCCGTCAGGAAGGAGAAGAAATGTGAGACAGAGGAGAGAGATGGAGGGATGAAAGAGGAGAGGAGAGGAGAGGAGAGGAGAGGAGAGGAGAGTGATGGGAAACGAGGGGAAGAGTTAAGGATTGAGGAATATTAGGATGGAAAAATTGTGAAGTGGAAAACGCTGGAGGGACTTAAAGAGATCAAGGAGGGCATGAGAGTCAATGGTGTTTGACAAATAAAGAAAATAAAAGGGAGGATATAAAGGACAAGAGAGAGAGAAAAGAAAGAGAGGAAAGTGATTAGAGAGAGAAAGAAAAATGCAGAGATGCTGGGAATAAAAGATGGATAACAGCTGTTTAAATGGAGGGAAATGAAAAAGTGAGTGAGTAAGTAAATCAATAAAAAGGTAAATGACAGATGGAAGGAAGAAGAGGAAGGAGGGATGTGAGAGGAAGTGTGACATCGGCTTTTATGACATTTTTGTGGCCAAATTAATCGGAGGTGTGTCTGAGAAATCAAACCAGGAGAAACTGTCGGAGCAGAGAGGACGTGAAAGGAGAGGATTCTGGGAGAAGAAGAAGAGAAGTTTGTTGGATAGAGGGTGGGAAAGGGAGATGAAGGTGAAAGTTAAGAGAAAAGATGAAGGATGGAGAAGGTCGGAGATAAAGACACAAGAAAAAACCACCTCAGGAGAAACAAAACTGCTCGAGCTTCCCTCTCTGAAGCGACAGGAAACAGGAAACAGGAGGAAGTGAAGGGAAGGAGGAAGAGGAGAAGGACTCGCTCTCCCTTTTTAAATCCTGAGCTCTTCCTCAGAGTCACGCTTGAAGCCAAAATAAGAAAGAAAGAAAGACAGAAAAAAAACTCTGGCTCAGCTTAAAAAAAGAAAAAAAACTCTGCTTCTCCTGTTTAATCAAAGTTGCATAAAGGACGTTTTTCCCAGGCGGACGGATTCCTCGCCGCCCGTGGCTTCCTCTCGCCGAGGAAGGGCGACCGGGTCACAAACACTGCAAAACCAAACAGCCAACTTTATTTTCATTCCTCCGTCGCTCCGTCCCTCGGCTGCACTGAAGGTTACTGTACCAAAAAAAAAGAAAGTTTGCTGTCTGTGGGAGATTAAGTTTCAGAAAAACTTCAGAGTGCAGAGGGGTGGGGGGGGAGGTGGCGAGATACGAGGGAAGGCAGCGGCGAAGGAACAGGCGGTCCTCTGGGAGGGAAGAGCAGGCGGGCGGGAGAGCTGACCTGACAGCACAATTACAGAGCATCGTAAACCATGAAATTATTTTCAGGGCCGTGTTGGGAGGAGAGTCAACCTGAAAAAAACGGGGGGGGGGACGCTGGTGGAGGGTCACATGGAGTGTAATTTAATAGTTTCTCTCAAATCTTTGTGTTCCAGAGGACCCGAGGCGTCGTCCCGTTTCATGTCGGGTTCAGATGTTGGCGAGAACGAGGGGGGCGATAATTCCCCGAGACGGTTCGAGGCTCGTGACATTTGCACGCCGTCTAATAATCTGTTAATACGACTAATGTAGCAGCACTTCAAATGAACCCGTCACGGTGATTGAATCTTGGGATTTCTTATTTTTATAAAAACGGGATCCGTTTCCATGAAACAAGGGACGCTTAAAGGTTACGAAGTGTTCACAGATGTTCAGTTTTCTGCATTAATTAATGGTCTTGATCATTAAAAAAAGGGTAAAGTTGAAGTCAGTTCAGTCAAAATAGAACAAACGATGGCATTTTTAAACAAAACAGGAAGTCAGAGAAAGTTTTTACAGAGTTTTTCCACTTTCATCACTGAAGTTTAATCAGATTTCATCTTATCTTTCTCCAAAACGGATAAACTGAACGCTGCAGCCTTTTGGAAATTAACCTGTCAGCTGTAAAATATTATCCCTCCAAACTTTTACAAGTAATCCAGCTTTAATGTGTTTTCACTCAGATTGAAAAATGAGCGGCTCTTTAAAACTGCTGACAGTATCTTCAAAAAACTAGATTTCTGCTCTCACTAACCAGAAAATGACACCTTCTAGAGTCATCAACAAAAAGTTCAGAGTTTTATCATTAAAAACTTAATCTTTAACTTGAATTTCCTCATAAAAACCGGTTATTCAGATCCACATAAAAGTTTGAACAGTGCTGTGATATTTAACTTTGTATTTTTTGTCATTTTTAAAGAGTTGGTGTCTCAGTTTTCAGATTTTCAAAAGCTGGAAAAACTCAGATCTTCAGCTCAAATCTGGTTTGGAGACATTTACACGATTTAAACTTTAAACAGGTTCAGCAGCAGAGCTGAAAAACTTGACATCTGGGGAGAAAAAACACACTCAACCTGCAGAACCCGACAAGAATTTGGAGACATTAATCGTTTTCCATAAATTTTGCAGTTTTTGGGAGCCTGCAGTAATCCCGTTTAACGCAGCAGCTCCTCACTGATGGAGTTAAAACCCGTCAGTCCGACACATTTGCAAAGTAAGAAAAACAGAGAGATTATTAGAGTGTTTTTATCAGAAGTCCACAACAAATTCATTGATCTTATTTGGTGATTTTACAGGCTTGTGATGACGTTAAACCCTCGTGTGTGCAGAGAGCAGCACACTCTCATCAGTTTCTCTGGTATTTTCTCATTTTTTCTGCTGAAGTTACACAGAAAAAAACTATAAAAGGAGCTTGAACAAAAGGGCAGAGAGTCAAAGCTTTTCCACAGAAAATATCATATTTAATCTGTTGACTAATGCTGAAACAATAATGCTGGTTAAAACTTGCTGCTTTTTTCGTCCAAACAAGAAGAAAATTGTTGCGTGTAAAAGTTCACAATTCATCATCTGAGGCTGGAAACACCTCAGGTTCAGATTTCCTCCCACCACCAACACTGACTCATCTTTCAGCAGGACCTCTTCACACACACCCGCAGAAACCTAATATCTCTGGAAACAAACAATACCTCCAGAAAAACTGTAACGCTGCACAGGCGTTAATTGATCCGGTAAAACCAGAGAAACGCCTCGTCTGATCAAAAGCGTTCCTGCAGACGGTTCTGCGGACGGTGTCGGGTCACAAACGGATCCGACGCTGTTGTCTGTCGTGAAAAGTTCAGGTTGGGTTCAATTCTACAGAGATGATGGAAAGAAAATGAGAAAATAATTACACAAGAAACCCACAGGGGATAAAAAAAAACACCTCCCTCAGAGAACAAAAGGAAGAAAAACAAAAGAGAACAGAGTTAAATACAAAAGATGATAGTATCCATGTAAGGAAATCAGTTTCTCTTTCATGTTGTCGGGAAAACTCGTCTCCTTCTTTGGTCCTCTGATTTTTTTTTGAGACGAGTCAAATCCCAGATAACTTGTGGGCGAGTCCAAGTCATTTGAGACACGGTGACTCATCCTGTTCGAGCTCATAAAACATTAACCACAACGTTCTCAGTTCAACCGTGGGGGGTGTAAGATAAGCCAATGGGAAGCAAAAGTGCCAAAAACTGCAGTTCCTCAAATGGCCACTTGATGGTGGCTCCAAATGTCCGACATTTCAGCTTTGCAGAGGAAATAAACATGTTTACAACCCCTGCAAATAAAGATTTTAGCTCTTTATGCTGCTCAAATCGACTCAATAATCATATTAAGGCTTTGAATTTTGCTTAATTCATGTTTTTGCTGTTTTCTAAAGGAAGTTGTTCGCTGTCTGCGAGGTTTAAAAAGTGCTGCACACGTTTGTTTGAATTGTTGAATATCTGGTTGTGTTGTTTTGATGTTATCAGGGTTTTTTGTGGATAATTTTTTGTTAGATTTCTGAAATTCTTTTATATTTAACACGAGAGATTTTCACTTTGCTTTGCTGTGGATGCTGATGGGACATTAAAGTCTTCATGCTGAACACAGTCACTAAACTACTCACCAGTCCACCTTAAAAGCTTTGTTGTGTTTGAACTCAGCTCTTTAAATTTTTCTACCTTAAACTTTTCCACTTTTAGACTTATCAGCTTGTATCGTGTGTATTCTTTAGTGTAGCAGGAAGCTTCATGGTGGTGATGTTGAAGTTTTGTGGCCTCAGTTATTCAAGAAACAATGAAGTTTCAGTTTCAAGTTAGTTAGATCTGATGAGATCAAGATTATACAAGGTCGAAACTTCTTTTTTTTCTTTAGCGAGTTGATATTAATTTAAAACTCAAGTCCTAATTTTGTGAAATGTCTGACTCGATATCCAAGTCTTCAGTTCTCTGATATCAGTTTTAACAGTCTGACATGTTTCCAACCATCTGATTCACTTCTCTTTTTTTTTCAGGGACTTAAATTGATCTGATGGTCAGTTGGACAAACCAGATGAGCCAATCAGGGCTTTGTAGGCGGGAGTAAGGATGGTGATGTCATCAGGCTGCGCCGAAGACACAAAAATGTCAACAGACGTCGACGAGAACAACACGGTAAGTTAATGACTCTTAAACCTTATTTTTAAGAGCTTTTTCCTGCCTGAAGCAGCTTAAAAACAGATAAATGAGAGTAACGAGTGAACCAAAACAGTAAAAGATGGGAGGTAACAAAGTACAAATACTTAGTTACTGTACTTTGGTAGATTTTTTAGATATCTGTACTTACTTGAGTATTTATTTTTCTGAAAATCTTCTTTTACTTCCTACATTTTAACACAAATATCTGTAGTTTCTTCTCCTTACATTCTCAAAATAGGCTCATTATTTATGACTTAACGCACCAAAAGGAGATTATCATGTGTTTTTGTTTTGATCTCTGCATACAAACCCTTATGTTTTGTTATTTCTTATAAAAAATATGACTAAAATCTGCATTTTTTAAAGATTACTTTGGAAAATTTAACCTTAAGCAGCAGAGAAGTGAAGCTGTTGCACCAGGACAAACGTCCATCTCTGATTATCAGGTAAAATAAACAGTGAAGGATTTTAAACAGTTATTTCTTTAAATAATGAAACAAACAGACACATTTTCTTCATGTAGTAAAATCTTTACTGTAGCAGCAGCAGAGGCACACAACAATACGCAGATGTAACAACATGGTTTGTAGCAGCGACGTGAAGGCCGTCGACCACGACGCCTCGTTAAATACTGTTGTGTGGACACAGTGAAAAGGCCACAACGTGTTTCACCTCCTCAGTACTGTTTCCTCCCGAAACAAAGATCAGAAAAGCTTAAATACAAAACGGATCGATTGGGATCGACTCCCTCATTCATCTGGAAAGCAGAACATTTCTCGGCGGCCTCTGACAGGACGCCGTAAAGGATATTGAACAGAAGTGACACATCTTCTTAAATTAATCATAAACAAGTCAGTTCCTTAAAAAAACAAAAGCTCAAAGTAAATTTATAGTAACAGAAATCAAATCAAACCATTTCGATCCTCATACGAACTCAATCTGGAATTAAATTCTCACTATTTCTGGATTAAATAACATCTCAGCAAACGTTGTTCGAAGGCAACCTCATCGTAACACTTTGGCTTGAGCGGAGCAGACAGCAGGTGTCGGTCCGCCGATCAGCTAAGGCATTCGTAATAAATATTGATCAGTGAGGCAGTGAGCTTGTTTGACTTCACCTGTACCAGAAGTGACGGGAAAATACTCTCTTTGTGTACAAATACTGATACTGATGATTGATCCTGCGCTTCCTGATTGTTAGATGCTTGTTTTTTAAGTATATTTTATAGTTAAGAGACAGAAAAGTTTAGTTTTGAGTGTTTGATGAACTTTGTAAAGTACTCAGGTGTAATGAAAGCAAAGTGCGAGTTTAAGTGTAATACTGTAAGCGTTTTGATTGGCTTGTTTTTGCTACATTACACCTAAACGGTTCTCGTTTGTTCCCTTATTGATTCGTCACAGTTAACTTTGTTCACACCAGCTGTCAACATCTGTCCAGGCTGATCCGATCACATGTGCAAACTTTAAACACGTTTTTAAAGCGTCTTTAAGATCCGATGGCGACGTTCTTTGAACTGAAGGGACTGCCCACTCAAACAAACCTAAAAGACGAACGCTTTTTCTATTAAAAGTATTTTAACTACACCAAAAAAAAAAAATCTAAATACATTAATTTAAAAGAACTTGCTTAATTTTTAGTGTTGCTAACTGAGGAGAAACTTAAAAAACTTAGACTTTGCCAGCCGTTCGTGATCGAATCACTGTAACAGAAGTTCATATCAGGTGTTTTCAGCCTCACTAGTTTGTTTTTTGCAGGACAGAAGACATTTTTCTTACAACCAGGCTGAAATTGAGCCAAGTAATCTTTTCTAGAGTTTTTACATAAATACTGTTAATGCAGCGTTTAAATGACAATATTTCAGTAACATGGCTTCTAAATACCAATAAAACGCAGTAATTTAACTGCTGTTTTGGTGTAATAGAAACCAGCCGTCTGAACGTTTTGTCTTCTGACCTGCAAATCAACAAATCGATGCTCACTGGAATATTTTTGCACCACACAGATTATTACACTCGTATCCGTCTTTTCCATCTCACCATCTCAGCATCCAGGCAGTGTTTCCTCCCAGTTTAGTCCAGCTGGGATTGAGATTTTACAGCCTTTTGTTTCCTCACACACACACACACACACCTCATTCACTCCTCCTCTTCACTCCCTCCTGGTATCACAGTTTCCGTGTAGCTGCAGTCACACTTTGTGTCCCTGGAAGTAAACATTTGATACGCTGAAGGGTTGAAAACTGTCCGTGCTGCTCGACGAAGGTAACACACCGCTAGAATCCCTCGTCGTAATCTCCGTCCATGCCGTAATCTGGAGGGTTAAGAGACACAGATTAGAAAGACTCACTTTAAACACTGAAGACAGAAAAGTGAGGAGCCAAAAACTGTGACTGTGAGTTGAACTGCGGGAATAATTAAAGGTGTTACTGCAGAAAAACTGCAGAAAAACTGCAGAAAAACAACCAGTTTCCACAGAAACTCTGAATGTTCGACTTCCTAAAAGGCGACAACAAGTTGGACTAATAAACTGTGAAAGTGTCCGTTTCTGCAGGACGACCGACCAACTCTGGTTTCATCTCCAGTGTCTGCAGGCGTCCGTCCAGCTCACCTGCCCCAGAGGAGCTGCTCCGAGGCCGACCCTGACCTTTGACCCCGCTGTGGAGGGGGTTCAGGAGTGTAAACAAAGAGCTCCTCTACAGGAATCAATTAAGAAGCTCAGGACTTTTTTATTGCAGCAGAGTCGGGGACCTTTAAGTCGAACAGCGAGAGACGTAAAGTGAGGAAATTTAATCTTAGCGAGGGCTCATTAAAACGTAGCAGGAGTCGCCGCCGTGACCCTCAGACGGATTCATTAAAACCGAGACTGTAACCGTTTCACGGCTCAGACGCCGAGCGTCCGACCGAGAGGTGACGGACCGTCTGACACCGTGACACCGACGCTGTCTGCTGAAGTCCGAACCTCCAGATCATCAAATCACTGAGCCTGAAAGACTTGTTTTCTGTCAGTCTGCTCAGCGTGTGTGTGAGTGTGTGTGTGTGTGTGTGTGTGTGTGTGTGTGTGTGTGTGTGTGTGAGTCGGCTGTCTGGACTTAAATTAAAGATAACTTTAAGCAAATACTTTTAAGTATCTGCCTCTACAGCCACTGAGGTGTCACTGGTTAGTTTTTTCATGGTTTACTTTTGTTCTCAAAATGTTTACTGACTGTTGAAATACTCGACACTCATATTTATTTTTAATATTTTTCATTTTTGTTCATAAAAAAGTTACTTAGAGACTCCATGTTGGATTTTTTTGGAAAGATTTTAACAGCCAAAACAGATTATAGTGAAAATATTTGCTGTGTTTTTGTATAATTTCATGAAAACTTGGGAGTAAAGTAGATTATTAGTAAAACAACTTTAAGTATTAAAAGCTAAATCAGTCTTCGGAACAAATGTTAACGTCTTAAAAAGTTTACAACGTTTATTTATTTAAAAATAAGTGAAACCTTAGGATGTTAAAATTCGTGATCAGGAGTGCAAATATATGTTTATATGGTAGAAATATGGTCAATTTTTTACATTTACATAATAAATATAACAGTCTTTTAAAGAAATTGGCTTCAATAAACTGTTGTATTTTCTTCTGAGCTGTTTGGAAATAATTGATTTAAACATTTTTTACAGACTGAATATGTCCTGATAAGGACATTTTTGTTGAAGGTTATAACGTCTTCCGTGCAGACCGCAAGAAAAAAGGGGGTGGGGTGGCAA
>JAQMCX010000015.1:990784-1014892 GCA_029814765.1 Acanthurus leucopareius
CATTTTTACCGATCCAGGGCTCCATCGACCGATGCACTCGGATCTCATACGTCACAGACCGATAACTGATTCAAATCTGTTTATCGTTACACCACTAATATATATAAATATTATAATTTTTGATACACATTCAGTTAATTGAGACGTCTTGGACTTTGATATGCAGAATGCTGATCAGTCGATTAGTCACATCGGGGTAAAAACTGAATGCACGAGTCTCATTTGTGAAACATCTCCACGACGGCAGGAAGCTTCAGATAAAAACCGGCGATGAGTAAACCTTTGCATGTAAAATTAAACCCTTTTAATGCCTCCTGATGCCTTTGAATTCGATGCTTTTCAAGACTTTAAAGGTGTGAAGATGAAGTCGGCAGTGAAAACACATCGGTGAGTCACACAGATCACAAAGATCTGAACTAAAGCGTTCGCTAACAGTTATTAATGCACAGAGGTGTGACAGGAAAAGAGACATCACAACGAAGGATGTGTTAAGGTGTTTGACAGCTGATGCATTCATGGTGTCACGCTGCATGTGTGTGTTTTCTGACCTCCGCAGCTTTAATTCATTCACACACACACTCACACACACACACACACACACACACACACACGTCGCAGTAAAAGCTGATTCATCTCCAAACTTCTAAATTTTAAGAATCATCTCGTTAAATTTAGAAACTGTTTCTCTTTTAGCAGCTTTGAAAACATGTTTTCTAATAAAAATGTCAGGAGAGAAATGCTGCTGTGTGTGTGTGTGTGTGTGTGTGTGTGTGTGTGTGTGTGTGTGTGTGTGTGTGTGTGTGTGTGTGTGAGGCAGATAAGATTCTGTAACAGCGAGCGAATAACTGAGTGTTTTAGAGGAAAAAGGTGAAGTGGGAGTTTATCTGTCCGAGTGATTGACGGGATGACTGAGTGCACGTGCATGTGTGTGTGTTTGGTTGTGTGTGTGTGTGTGTGTTTGTTAAGTGCAGGAGGTTGAGTTTGAATCTGAGTGAAGGAGATGAAGAGCAGATGTGATGAAGATGAAGCTCACCTGCTCCACAGCGAGCTTCTTGCTGGGCTGCCCGGTGATGAACGGCTGCAACCTGCAACACAAAAACACAACAAGTGTCAACTTTTTACAGCTTTTCCACTGAATTCATCCAACTTTCACTTCTTTTATTTCACAAAAACATCTCACTTTTTATTAAAAAAGGGTCTGCATGGTGCATTTTCAACTCAGAAACAATTAAATCAGCAAGTTCAGTTGATGCATTTTAGATATTTAGAACATTTAGAGTGATTGTTGCTGAAAAAACATTCATACAAAGTGCAAAAATAAAAAATCAAAAAATTTCCAGTCTGTTTCTGTTGTGCAGGAGCTGAGTGTTGCACAGTGATGTGCATGCAGCAGGTTCATGCAGCAACTTCTCTAAATTAAATCACTTGATCATCATCAGCAGCATCAGAGTTGATTTTGTTTTTATGACCGCTGAAACCTGCATGTTTGACCTGGAGGCCAGACTTCATTTTGAAGAGCAGAGAAGCAAAATATGGCGAATAGTGGAGAGAAACTCTGATTTCCCAACATGCATTTTAGCATTGAACGTGGCTGAGGATTCATGTGGTGCATCACTAAACATCGTCACCAATGAATCGTTTTCCTTGCTTGCTATTTTTAATTAATAACTAAATCATATAAATGTTAAAACACATGCAATCCTTCTGTTTCATACATGCACAGCTGCACAGAAGCAACATTCAAACACAGGAAATCCCTCGTCGCTCCCTGTTTTTAAACAACCGCTGCGTTTCATGACCTTAAAGTCATGTGACCAGAAGATGAAGCCTGTGATTCACACTGAAGTCGAGTCTGAAATGTCAGCGAGTCCACAGCAGCAGCAGAATTAAACCTGCAGGTTTTATGATCCTCCCAAAGCCTGAAAGCACCGCCGTTCGTTTCCACACGTTATTTTCTCAGACGTTAAGAGGCAGTAAAGTCTTTCTCTCCGCACTTTTCACTTCACATTTCTTCGTTCACCTCAGCGGCGAGGACACGAACCCGTTTCTGCTGCGCCTCGTTATCATTCACGACACCGACACGTCCTTCATCTACACTTTTTTGGTTTTTTTTTTACTCCGTCGTCTGAAGCCAACGACACATTTTAGACTCAGACTTAAACAATTTTAATTAAATCTTTTGCCTCTGAAATAAAATCCTGTAATAATAAATGTGATTTCATAAATTTTTAACATTATAGAAACTACAAGCAGCTTTTGAGAAGACGAGTCGGAAAAATATGAGATTTTTTGAAGCCAAATTCTGTTATTGATATTAGTGAGATGGTAATATTTGGTGACTAAACTACATATATGATTTTTAATAAACAAATAATGGCTGATATGTCCGTCTGGAAGATAAATTGGTTGATTTAACTTAACTCTGATTAAAGTTATCAGTGTTTTAGCTCAATGCATCTTGTTTTAGTCCTGGATCAGACTAATAAAATACAAAATGACATTAAAAGCATCAGTGTACTTCAGGAACTGTTTGCAAACTTTACATGTTCTATGAAGCTGCACTCAGGCACAGAAATGCTAAGCTAAATGCTAAGTCCAGGATGCTAACAAGATGCACAAAGACGACACTGTTTAACATTAACTGATGCAATATTTGTTCATTAAACTCAAAGTGCAGCTGAAGAAAATGGGATTGTCATCAATTTTTCAGATTATCTGATCAGAAAATGTCAGATTTCAACCTCAAGGTGGCGCTAAATAAAAAGTAGGAGGACCACAAAAGTTCTTATGATTTATCTGCTGGGTACGACCATAAAAATTCACAGCCAACAAACAGATGTTGAGATATTTTAGTCCATGTTTTGATGTTTTCCATCCAGCTGCTGTCATGGCAACAAACAAACAAACAAACAAACAAAACAAATAATCAGAGCTGTTCCCTCTTTTTTTGTCCCCTTCAGTAGTTTTCATACAGTCCCTTCTTTTATTTAAGCACCACAGCAGCGTTCAGGGGATTAAAAAAATGGGAAACAACACTTATTTGTAATTACTGTGATGTTAATATTCACCGCCTACATCAATTATTCCTGACTGGATATTATAAAAAGTCTGCGAGGGCGACTTGCAACCTGGATTATAATATTTATACATATCAATTACACTCTGTATCACAGGATTCACTGCTGACACAATATAAGTTTTGATCATTTCAGCTGCAGTGAGTCTCTAACAGCTCAGATTACCTGGAAACTGAAGAGGAGAAAAAAAAATAAAAATGGCGTGAATGTGAAATGAGCCCTGAGTGTGACTGACAGGCAGACCGTCTGTCTGCGAGCGCAATCTCTTTCTAGACAGTCGCAGAGATAATCAGCGATGAGCGAACCAGCGGCGGTAATTCCTAGGCAGCCGTCCCGTCGTCCCACTGGCTGGAATTAGCATCGTTCCCGGAGGCTCCCCGCCCCCTTTTCCCTGCCCACCCGGCCCGGCGCTGAGCCTCCCCGGAGGCTTACAGTAAGTGCTCAACTCTCGCTGATAAGAGAGAGAGTGAGCTTTTAATTAATCTGCTCTAAACCAGGGGAGGGGGGAGGACGGGTAACAGCGAATGTGGCATCCTCACCCCCAACATCACCCCCCCTTCCTCCTCCATGCTCATTAGAAAAATCCCAACCAGGCCGACGAATCGCTTCCCGCTGAGAGAAGCATTCAGGGCCCCCGAACATGTGCTAGACTATAGTCGACCCCCCTGGGATCTGACCCGAGGATGGAGGGAGGCAACCAGGCAGAGAGGTGAGGAAAGGGTGAGGAAGAGGAGGAGGACACAAAGGAGCAAGTGAGATCAACTTGTGGTACCAAGAAAATGAAAAATGGCACCAAGAAGAAGAAGAAGAGAAAGGTTCAAGACAGCAGAGAGGTGAAGAAAGAGGGATGTTAGAAGAAGAGATGACGAAGGAGAAATCTGAGAATCCGATTTAAAGCTCATCAAGAAAAACGCTGACCTGCATATAAATCCAATCAAATGTGGATCAATAATCAATAAAACATGATGAATTAACCTCAATTTCTCTGTTCAGGAGCTGCTGTCATGATCAATATTTATTAACATAAAAGGAATCAATGTCAAGTTCATTTTATCACCACAAAATGTGGATTTTTCATCGATAAAATTGTCATTTATCAAGTAAAATGCTCTTTGTGATTAAATATTGTTGACATCAGCTCAACATATAAATAACACACAGATAAATACGGATCAATATATTGATATTTGCAGCGTTTGGTCGGTCGTCTCACTGTGCAAACTGACATGTTTGGACGTTAATTCGTTGTTAATGTTGTAAAAAGGATAAAGTGACTCTGGTTTTTCTGACTAATCGTTGTTTAACGGGTGTTCAGCTGTAGACGGAGCGACTTCATTAACAACAGAATCTATCAATGGTCACCAGAGGAGAGGTCAAAGGTCGGGACGACAGAGAGCATCAGCGAGCCTCTAACGATCATGATGAAGAAAAATGAGGCTGAACAGAGAAAACAGGAAGCTAACAGTGAGGCTCTGTGGGCGGCCATGTTGAAGCGACAGACGACCTCTTCGGTTCAAAATAAAATAAATTGATAACTGATGAATAATAATAATAAAGATTAATAAATTATAAATGGCAACAAACCCATTTTGATGTCCTTAATTGCTAATGAAGTACCGTTAGAAGCGTTTTATTTGGCATTATGTTTGTTGCTATTTTGTTTATTGTTTAGCTCTGAAGTGACCATATTTGGACAAAAGGGTGGAGCCATGTGACTCAAAGAGGCCACGCCTTTAATTCCACAAAGTTCAAGCCTTTATATAATTTGAGCAAGTGAGAGACACAAACCAGGCTTTGTTTCGGGCTGTAAGCGTATTTATTTCTGCTGTAACATTTGTTGTTTTTATATGATCGACTCACTTTTGGAGCTGACCTCAAGTGGCCATTTCTGGAACTGCAGTTTGGTTTCATTTTTCAGCCTCAGAGGATGAACTTTACCGACTTGCTATCAGTAAGTTAGCAAATGTTAGCATGCAAGACTTTGATGGTGAACGATGTAAACATTATTCCTGCATCATCATCAAATTAAATAAGATAAATAAGTAAAATCCTGTGAAATAGAGAATTTGTGTTTCATACCAAGTGCAGTACTCCTGAGTGTCTTGAATGCAATATCCCGATCGTTTTTTATTTACATTCACAATTTTTCTATTTTAACTTAAAATATATCTTTTTCTATTGTGTTATTATTGTATATTTTGTTATTTTGCACCTTCTGTTTTTTTGCACTGTCTGCGAGAGCTGCAATTTTTTGAATTTCGTTGCGTCTTTTGGTACAATGACAATAAAAGAATTCTGATTCTGATTCTGATTCTGAAACTATATCACTGTTTTTCTGTGTGTGATAGCATGCTGGTGTTAGCATTTAGCTGCTCTGTCACAGCCACCAGCATGTCTGTGGACTCGTGTGGTCGACCAGCCGTCTGCAGTTAGTTTGGGGTTTTTCTGCCTTAATCTGCAGCCTCATATCTGCTCATCATTTATTCAAAAAGCCTCTTCACTTCCTAATAATCTGCCCATCCACCTCTGACTTTTTCCACCTCTGTTATTTCCTTTTTTTAGCTCTCAGAATAAGATTTTTAAAAGCTCATCAGAATTAAGTTTTTCCATGAACATGTTGCACAAAATCTGACCATCGATGGATTTAAGTGTTTTCAAACAGCAACAAACTGAAAACAAGAAACTGTCTTTAACAGTCAGAGTGAGTCGCTGAGTATTAATTCAAAACACTCTCTCTCTCTCTCTCTCTCTCACACACTCATTCACAGCGTCCCCCGCTCATTATCACACTCACTTCTCCCATGATTTCATTTCCTGCATTAGAGCCGTTTTCATTTTAATACGATCCCTGATGTCACTTTTAATGGCTGTGCAGCGTCGCGTCTGTTGGTTCACACCGTCTGCTGTGTTTCATTTCGTTCGTCTTCTTGACATTTTGTTGTTGTTTTGCTCGTCAGCATCGAGGTGAGACGTTTTCCTACGAGGACTCGTGTTGTTTTTACCGTCTCGTTCACAGCTGATTGCACCCGTTTGTGTTTTTTAAATATCAACTTGTGTTTTTTAATCACTGCTTTTGTGTTTCGGGACAGAGCCAATAAACTGACACGCTAATATTAGCAGATAACCTCATTATTAAAACAATAATACAATCAAAAACATAACGAGAAGGAGGGAAAGATTCTGCAAACTGAAGGATGAATGAAATTAGTTCTGCGATGAGCTCGGACGTAAATAAATGATGATAATAATTTGAGCTTCCAACTCGATTTTCCAGCTGAGGACGAGGTCCTCTGAGGCACCTACACACACACACACACACACACACACACACACATTCTCCTTCAGCTCATCAGCACAATTAAATCACGCATAATCACAAACATACACACTCACAAACACACATCTACAGTGCCCACTCGTACTTTCCCAGACACTAAAGTACACACACACAGCAGACACACAAACCTTGTATACAAACAGACAATAGAGACTCACACACACACTCTCATTTGTTAGGGAGTTGTGTCCATTCAGGCTGCAGTGCATTGTGGGCCGGTGTGCAGCTTGGCAGGAGGAGACGCAGATTCAGCCAAAAGAACTGATTGTGTTTTCTTCTCCTCTGGACGGTCCATCTAGCTCTGACCCCATTCAGCACACACACATACACACACACACACACACACACACACACACACACACATGAACACACACCATAACACACACACACACACACACCATAACACACACACAGAGTGCCTGGTACTGCCGATTCACAGGAGACAGGATTATATAGACGGCCACGTGTGCACAAACAGACAAAGGAACACACACACACACACACATTTATACACACATTCCAGCATTTCTACATAAAACACACTCCTCTGCTGCCCTTGTGAGGACTCCGTGTTGAAACCTTAAATTGCAGGTAGCAGGTGTGAAACGCTCCGAGCCAGATGTTTCTGCCGTGTGAGAGCGTCGGCCATTTTGTAAATTCAGCCTCTGTTCTCGTTCATGGTGGCGTTTAGAAGAGTTAGCGATCAGGACGAAACATGCTAACAGCAGCTCTCTGAGTGATTTCTACTTCTGTCCTCTGGCACAAACATGTTTTTCTTTTCATTTAATTAATTAGTGATTAAAAGGGGAAAAGATCGCCAAGCTAATCGCTCTGCAAACTCCATCAGGACCAGTTTATAACCTGAAACTGGAAGGTTAAACACAGCTGCTGCACACACTGAGGTGACTCTTTCATTTCAGCATCTTAGAGACAGTTTGCTGATTGCAACGACTTAAATTCATGTGTCAAGTTTGCAAAGTTGCTTCGATTATTTAAACTAAACAAGCAGATGCAACTGCTTTGAAACAAACTGATAACTTACAAACCTTCATCCATAAAAAACTCCCTCTTCTATCTTTAAAACAGGTTCAGGTCATCAAATGTTAACAAATATGACAAATCTGACGAGACAGTCAATGCATCTTTCAAAACGCTGCAGATTTTGACATTTTGTGCAACAAAGAAACTTAAAAAAAAAGACTCTGAGGTTTGAGACTCGACCTTCAGCTGCAGGTTTCAGCCAGAAAAACATCTTTTAAATCTGACAGAGAATCTTTTTTTTAAAATAGAACCAAAAAGCTGAGAAAACCAGTCAGCCTTTGACCCACCGACCACTGAAAGTGATGAAATATGAATTTAAAGTGAACAACAGAGGATCGTCTGTTAAAGATCTGTTTGGTTTTTAAATTTAAAAGCAAAATTTTGTGCTTTTCTGTACAATGATACAAGAAAAGTGAAGGAGAATCTTTTTTATGAAACAATAATCAAGTAATCTTTTAGTTAAACTCACAGAACATCTGTTGTTTTTGATAAAAAAGAAGCAAACAGCAATAACTCGGGTGTTAACAGTGTGTTTATGAGCGTGTGTGTCGTCACTCGTGAGGAGATTTATGTAAGAAAAATGTTTTTCAGCCACTTTTCTTTTACGATCGTCACTTTCATGTTTCCTGTGAAGGAAGCCCCCTCGGTTCAGGGGGGATTTCCATCACTTTCTCTAATCCTCACACACAGGGGGGGCCATATTTAATAACCCACCAACCCGTCCGTGGCGGTTTGATGAGAGCGGTGACGTGTCGCCACATGGATGGAATTTCTGGGTCATTTAGCGCCCGGCTGCTCACGGCGGCGCTGAACTCGTCCTCTGCAGATATTTTGGGGACCGTGACTGGTCTTGTGAACAGAGATTAGCTATTCATTGAGACGGGGGGGGGGCTCTTATAGGCTGTGGGCCAAACACACACACACACACACACACACACACACACAAATTAATGGAGGATGGCGTGACCAGAAAGACACGCAGTGCAGCTTTCTGATGAGAGGGAGTGTTTGCCTGAGACCCGAAGAACAAACCAGAAAGTGTTTTTGAGGAATCAGTGTGTTAGGCTGCAGTGTGTGTGTGTTTGTGTGTGTGTGTGTGTGCGTGTGTTGTCAGAGGTTGCCGGCGTGACCAGAGGGAGGATCACAGTGTTACACACCACTAATCACACAACTTGGGAGGATCGCATGCCATTAACACACACCTACACACACACACACACACAGATCACAGTCGTGAAATCTGAGAGATCAAAGGGTTAACATGAGTATGATGTGTATCTCTCACACACACACACACACACACAGAGTCAGACCTTGTGGCTACAAAGTCACACTCGATTTTCTCAAATAAACTCTTGAAAAATTCGATCTTTCGACACACTTCGGTTCTTAAATTACGTGATTTGACATGATGCTTAAACTGCAAACATCCTCTTTTTTCTGCTCACAGTCACTTTGCATGTAAAACACCGCCTCTCCGACTCTTTTCAGTGAAATCAGCCTTTAATCTCACGTCTGCCGTCGTTCAGTTTCAGCTGCAACAGCAAAGAAACGAGATGATGAATTTACATTATGACGTGAGGGGAATTTTGGGTAAAAAATGAAGAAAATAAAGTGAAAAGATGACAGAAAAACATTTAAAAATAAAAACATGAACAGGAACTAAAACTAATCGGAGGCTTTGATGTTTTTAACTTCAAAAAATAGAATTAAGAAAAAGTTTCCGTCTCTTTTAAAGGACAGAAAGCTGCTCTTCATTTCTACATATAAACTACGCTGTTAAACGAAGACAAACTTTTATAAAAACTTGTAAAATAAACTAAAGTTTGTCCAGTTTGACCTCCTTAACAGGATGAAACATTAATATTTTACACATTTTATACTTAAAAAGATTTCGTTGCATCAACGACGGACGAACTAATGCAAATACAAAGAAAGACTTGAACTCAGAAAAACACGAGGAAATGAACGGACATAAAAACGCTCCAAAATTAGATAAATTGGATTTAAAATTTTAGAAAAACCCAAAGTTTTTAGGTATCAAAACTGTAAATTAAAGTTTAATCAGAATATCAAGAAAGAAAGAAGAAAGAAGAAGAAAATATAAAGAAAAGATTCACTTTTATATTTTAATCAACAAAAACACTATAAAGCCAGAAGTATGTGGACGACCTTCTAATGTACTTTTTAGTCCTTTTAGTTCAGTTTTTCATGCTAAAACATGAAACACACACACACACACACACACATCATTAACGTCCCTGCAGCTCATTATAAACCTTCATCACTCATTTTTCTCTTTCTTGTTCTCTTTTAATCAAAAATCAGATCCTTTCATCTGCATCGTCACGTCTCCATCATGTTTCCAGAGTTCTGCAGCTTTAACTCGTCGTTTCTCCAAACGGGTTCAAACGGGTTCCTCGTTGTGTCGTAGCAACGGCGGTAACCAGGACCCAAGCTTCCCACAAGCATCTGCTGAGAGCTGCTGGTTTAAAAAAAATAATAATAAAAAATGAGGTGCCGGGTGGATTCAGACAAACTAAACACCTCCATCTTTTCAGCTGCCATGGAAACAAAAAGGTCTTTGAGGGAAACTGAAGACAAACAAACTCCAGGACGCGTCTGCAGCCGTCAGCTGTTACGGATATTCTGCTAAATTCACATTATTGATCAGCTTATTAAAGGAAAAAACTCTCTGTTCTGTCTCATAACAGTTCATCCAACCTGCAGGCCGAGAACCAGATAAAGTATTAACATTTCCAAAAAAAAGCTGCAAAGTCCTGACTAACGTTTTCTGCATAGATTTTAGATTTATTGACTTTTTAAGTTGAGGAAACTTCTCTTAATTATTATGCAGAAATCCTTCATTTTCACCAAAAGGAAGCAGCGTTTAAAATCCTCCTCTGAGGACGAAATCACATCGGATCAGTATTCAGGTCCAGACTCTCCTCTTCCTCTCACACTTCATCACATGTTCATTTCCTCCTCGTTTTTCCTTCCTTAGAGACGTTTATTCGTAAAGTTTTCTTCGGTTACCGTCCTACATGTTTGTCCGGCTCTCGTCTCTGTTCTTTGTCCTTTTTCTAAAAGCTTTTGTTGACGAGTTTTGGTTTGTTAATGATTTTCCAGAAAGGCAGATGTTCACCTGTTTGTCTTCATCTCATTTTAGTTAAATCTGTTTTTGGGATTGTGGAGAATTTTATTGCATTAAATGAAGTGACTGACTTCTTGTTTGATCTCATTGATGACAGTTTTCTCTACAGCTCCTGTCATGATGATTTGTTTTGTGTTTTTAGGTTTTTATTGGTCTTATTTTGTAGTAAATCACCATTTTAATTTAACATAATTTAAAATTTAGATCCAAATTATCCTTATTGAAAGCCATTTTTTGTGAACCTGTTATAATTTCTTCTCCCAGCCCTTTTTTATTCATGGAATTTAATGAAACAAATGACTTGTGATGTGAATGTAGACTGTCTGTTTCCATAAGAGGAATAAAGGTTTAAAAAAAAAGAAAAAAAAAGTCCTATAATAATTTTCGGTGGTTAAAGATAAATTCCGTCGTGTCGAGTCCTGATGGGATTCAAACCTCGACAGCAGCAGTGATTAATCTTCTCGCTGGGAGAGTCACTTGTGGAGGTCAGAGGTCAAACGGTCATCAACAGCGCTGCCGGTCGCCCGTGGCGGCAGACTTTCCCTGGCAAACCTCGGTCTCCATGGCGACCGTTCAGAGCAGCAGGGAGTGGCTCCTGACGCCCAGTCAGGCCTCGTCGTGCGACACGGCGGCCACGTATAAATCACTCCCCGAGGAAAACAAAGGGGCCATATGTAGCACTCTCATAAAGGATGAGCGAGCAACACACACACTCTCACACTCTCACACACACACACACACACGTTACTGCTGACCACCTTCAGATCCTCCAGCAAACAGAGACATGAAGCTGAGCTGAAGACTAAATGGGAGAAGAGGGAACGGGGAATGTTGATGTGTTGGTGAAGAGCATTATGTCCAAATACAATTCTGTCCGGAAATGTGCAATGTCTATGTGCAATGTCAATGTGCAATGTCATTGTGCAATGTCATTGTGCAATGTCTATGTGCAATAATCCATAGCTTTAACTTTTTGTGGCTTTAATTTCTTATTTTTATTTATATATTTTGTACTTTTTACAGTACTGTACTGTGCTATGCTGCTGCTGGAACCACAATTTCCCTGAGGGAGTCTCCGAAGGGATCAATAAAGTTCTATCTAATCTCTAATTTAAAATGTTTCTATCAATGTTCAAACTCAGAAATCCCATGATTCGACGCTGCTTCGAGATGTCATCAAACTACAACTTTGTTTTAATTTTTTAAGAGAGACGTCCAGAAGTAGAAATTATATATCGTACGTAAGTTAAAGAATAGTCATCATATTAATGCACAGATGCAAAAAGTCTTTGAAAAGTTAGATGTGAATGAAATGAGACAGGTTTGTTATTTACGAGCAGCTCATGAATGCAACATCAGGGGTGATTCAGTGAAAGGAAGCAGCTGTTTTATCACGAGAAGACACAAAAGACTTTAAAAATCCAGCAAAAGTGAAGTTTTATCAAGAAAGGAGTCTAGTTTTAGCAGAAATGGGGTTCTTTTTGAAAGTTCTGACATGATAATATGAGTCTGGTAGCAGAAGTTGCGCGTCATTCAGAGCTGAAAGTTGAGATAATGAACGTTTGTATCACAACTTCAGTGTCAGAATTGTTATAAAACCTTAAGTTAGTTGTGTTTTTGTTCCTCTGTCCCTCCTCTCGTGCTTCCTGTCCGTCTCTACGACTAAAAACTCTGGAAGAAACAAGTAGAAACTGATCTTTCAGAGCTCCATTAAAATCATTTGGCAGCTCTGTGAGAACTTTTCAGCTCGTTTTGCAGCAGAGTTCAGCCTGTTTGAAGTTTTGTTTGGACATGTGTGTCTGTATTGAGACAAAGTGTTTGTGGCTGCTCATTCAGCCCATAAAAAAGAGAAAAAAATGTAATCCAGGATCTGAACATTGGCATGAACACATTTGATCGGCCTCATGGAAACATACGACGGGCCAAACGGCTCAAAGATGCTTTGTGGAGTTTCCTTGGAAACAATTAAAACTTGTGTTTACAATCAAAGCTCTCAGCAAAATAATTTGTATCCTCGAGACTTCATAAAAACACTGAATGCATTTCCTCCCTCAGAGGACGTTTGCAAAGCCAATTTTTCACTGTTTTTAATTCCTAAAGATTTACAGCCGTGTTTTCTTGCCAGCAGTCGTCTTCTTCACTGCATTTGCTGACAGGATGTTGAACATGCGGCAAATAAGAAAACCCACATGTGAAAACTCTGCTCAGTAGCACCACCAGTGGTCAAACACTCCAAAATCTGAGTTTTGATTTGTAACTTTAAGAAAACTTTGTTGACTTTTGGAATCTAATTCTACAAATATCTTTTTTCTTCAATGATGAAGCAATAAGTTTGTTTTGTTTTTGTGCAAAAAACGTTTCCGTTTGTTGCAGCATGTCGGTAATTTAGTGTTTATAAAGGGAAAGACGAAGGTGTTGATTGCACATATATGAGTGAGCTGAGGTGTTTGCACATGTGCATTCTGCTCAGAGGTAACATGACGCCTTTTGATTCATTTCAGTGAGACTCCGGTGAAAAACTGCAGGGTTGTTTATGCATTTTTTAGTTTTGCTGACATGCAGCTGATCAGTTAAGTGCAAGCAAACGTTCCTTGAAGATGACTGTGCAGCGACAAATGCCATAGTTGTCATGTTCAACGTTCCATCATCCAGACAGACGACAACATGAACGTCACCACATTAACTTTGCAGTGTTGTCAATGTTTTTTCGCCTTAAAGGGGAAAAATTTTCTGCTTTTTGGACTCTAATGCTGAATGTTGGATATTTAGCTCATTCTGAAGTTGTTTTTTAATACAAAAAGTCTTTTGGATAAAGTATTTTTTTTCTTGTCACAGCAGGAAAAGCACAGATGTTAATATAAAATCAATCTGTCTTTAAGATTTTAGGCTAGATTCTCAAGTTAAACACAGTTATATAAGATTTTAACAGCATGTTGCTTCTGTCTGTCAGTCATCGACTGCGAAAAAAGGACGAGCAACATCATAAAAAACGGTTTTTAAAGAGTCTTCAAGTGTTTCAGGTTGTTTTTCCTTTGAATCCTCTTAAAGGTCTCGGCTTCCTCTCAGTTTGTTTACCCTCTTCACTTCTTCACCTCTTTAAAAGGTCGCAGTTCTTCTGTTTGTCTCCTCCAGCCTCCTTCACCTCCACGAGGAGGTCACAGCTTCCTCTTCTCCTCCGACACCATTCCTCTTCCCGTCTGCACTCGTTCCTCTTAAAGTTTCTATAAAAAGCTCCTTGTCTTTTTCTTTCACCTCCTTCAGTCGAGTTGAGTCGTTACTGTTTAATTCACAATGTTTTAAAAGGATTGTTATATTATTGAAGTTAAGTTATAAGTTTTCTTCAATAGCTCTGAAGATCTTCTGAAGGGTTTTTTTAAGCAAAAGTTACTCATACTTTGGTTAAAACTCTGCATCCTTTATTTTAAGTGTATATGTGTATATATAAATGCATTAAATAGCATTGGGAAGGGAGCTGAATAAAAGTCTCAACAGGGCTGTTTTTTCCCGCTCGCGTCCTCTTTTCTTTTTAACTCTTTTACATTTTAAAGATCACACAAGCAAACACATCAACCATCACTCTTTCATCACCCTTTTCAAAGTTCGTGTGTTCACTTCATCTCTCTTTCGCCTCTCTTGCCCTCCAGCCGAGCTCGTCTCGTTAACGCTTCGCGGCTCTCGACTCCATTGGCCGATTGTCCTCCTCCTCCTCCTCCTCCTCTTCGACAGCGAGGTCAAACCAGGACGGACGCAGCTTTTCTCGGCTTCGACCTGCACTTTCCCTTCAAACAACCGGCGTATTTCAACCCCGCCGAGACTTTAAACCACAAAACTTTATGTCCATCTCCCATCTATTAATCTCAGCATCCCTCCTGTCTGTCTGCATCACTTTTCCATCCTCCCCCACTCCTTCGTATGTCTCACCCTCCTTCACGACTCTCTCTGTTGGGCTATCAGTCTCTGCCGGGCTTAGCGGCTCGTTCCTAATCAGCTTACTGCCAATGAGACTAAGCCTGAGCTGAAAAGGCGATTGAGGGAGGCCGTTTAGCCGTTGGCTGACAACTGGCAATAGCTGGGGGATGGTGTCAATAAAACTTAGCCGGGGAGGGAGAATAAAATATAAAAATGAAACTAATATATCAGCTGGGGTTTTAAAGAGAGTGGAGACCGACTTGAGAGTGAAGATAAAGGAGGACAAAAGGCAGAGTATCTCAGTGTATTTCAGTGTTAAAGCGTCTCCTCCGGAGGCTCCGAGGGGAAGAGTCTTCACATGCTAAGCTACGCTGTGAGGGCATGAACTACCACAACACTATCCACTCTTTTACTGTCAACATTTTCTGTTGCTGGCTTGGCTGTTTTCTCCCCTTTTTTTTTTTTTTTCTGTGGCTAAGCTGTGGATGAAAACTGGGATGTTTTCCAAATGTCCCAGTTTTAGAGTTCCCCTCAAAATTCCAGCCCTGGCTGTCCCATTAGTTACAGTGCGAGGCGAGCCGGAGAACAAAGGTTTGGCCGTTGAAAGCTGTTTGGATGGAAGAGGCTGTGCAGGGAAAAGCTGCTGTCGCTGCTGCTGCTGCTGCGAGCCGAGCCGGATGTCCACAATCAAAGAGATGCTCTCGTTTCTCAGGGTTTCATGAGAAATGGGTTCGTCTGCAGGGGGGCGACGGGTGGGAGGGATTAAACATGTGAACATCTCCGGATGGGAGTCGAGGCTAAAAAGGACCAACTGCACATTTAAGTGAAACGAGGTTCAATTAACAGACCTGTGAGCCTTTTTCAGGTGCTGACATGTATAAACGAGCCCGACTGTGAGGCAGAATATTAAAAGTATCCAGATTACTACAGGAATGAAAGTCACGTCCAGGTTACGATTTCTCTTAAATCCACAAATCTAAATGTTTGTTTTTAATCACATCTTGCTCTTAAAGTCCATTAAACACCAGAATCTGACCTAAAAATGACAAAAAAAAGTCAGTTTGCAGATATTATTAATGATATTTTAGAGTATTTTTATGTGTTTTCTCGGACTGTTATGTAACTGTCAGCGGCTGACAGCTGATGCGAACTCTCGCTCTCTGCACTGATGCATCCATCTGGGCTGGAGTTTCTTCTGCCTGCGATTGGTTTTTGAATCTGTGACGTGTAAAACAAATGTTGCTCGCTGGTTTTCGTGTGAATTTTAGATTTAAGGGAAGTCCACAGACAGCGCCCCCTTCAGTAAGGGAATGTGAAAACACCAATCTAGAGATACACTTCCCAAGGACATTTAAGGACACATTTTTTTAGAGGAAGGGATCTTTAAGTATGTTTATTTGACATTAAATCTAATTGCACTTAAAAGATGGAAGCTATCGACATGCTGGATGAATATTATTGTTACTGCCGGTCTTTAGAAATGCAGTTTAATCTCACTTATTGCACAAACAGCTTTCAAAACTAACAATTGCTGCAGATTTAATTCCTGAAAAGCTCATGTTTAAATCTCATCAGCAATATGTGGCCCTTCATGTGGCTGCTGGAGAGTCCCAGTGAGGGTACCCGGGGGGGCTGGAGGGTTGGGTGGGTCGGGCCTGGCAGCACCCAGGACCCTCTCTGTCCGTCTGTTTGTCTGTCTGTTAACCTCAACCTCCATCCAACGGCTCATTGGTCACAGTTTGCATTGGGGGAGAGCTGGTGGGGGATCAGAGGCTTACAGGGAGGGGCTGCAAACCACAGACAAATTATACACCCTCCCCTAAAACAGCCGGTCGTATAACGAGGAAAAGCATCCTCCTCGATCGAGTGTGTCGAGCAGGAAAATGTGACGTTTCCCTCTCGGCTCAGTCGAGCTGCTCTCACTCAGTTTTTCCTGTTTCTGCAAAGTTTTTTAAACACACGAACGACTTCCTGACTTTCTCATGACACCTGCTCTGACAGGCTGAAAAACCAAAATGGGGAAGTGTTTCCTCTCCCCCCCACCACCGTCTCTCGCCCTCTGGCAGCGCCTCAGAGAAGCGACGGCGACGACAACATCTGGGCAGAAAAACTGCTGAGTTCTCCAGTTTCTCCTGAGCGCCGGCTGAGTCTGTGGGTCCGATTTACATTTCTGGAAAACCAACACAGACCAAAGTGGCTGTTCTGACTCCTCTCCCTCTGAGCATAAAAAAATGCAGAGAGGAATTTTCTCTTTTCTTTTCTTTCTCCCAAAATACTCTGGAATCAGACAAGGACTCTAAAAAGAGAGAAAAAAAGCTTTGAATGGGAAAAGAAGAGATAAAGGAGCAAAGAAGCACAAAAACTAAGAGAAGGGAGGAAAAAATATCACTAGAGGGCAATTATCTGGGCTATTTCTGGAAGACTGCTTTTCCATCCTCCAGTGGGGATGGAGGGAACAGGGAGGGTCTGTTTGGCAGCTGGCTGGAGGAGGTGGAGGGTGGAGAAACAGGAGGAGGAGGGGGGTAGAAAAAAAGAAAGGAGCAGAAGTGAATGAATGCATGGGACGTCTGTACCCGAAGACTGTCCAGAACAGCGAGTACAGCAGGAATCTGACGTCCCCGAATGGGTCGAGTTAACAGGAATACAGAGGGGAAAAAACGGGGAATAAAGGAGTGTGAGGAGGGAAGGGAGGAAGGAGAGACAGAGTGACATAAAAGACACAAAGACAAGATAACAAAGAGACAGACACCAAGAAACAGAAACGGATAAAGTGCGTGTCAGCAGATAACCTTAAGAACCTTAAGGTGTCGCAGAGGACGACTTAAAGGTTGCAAGATGATTCTAAAAACCAGGAAAGTTGTTGAAAAATGGTTCTGCTGCACAAAATAAAGATTATTTTTCGGATTTTTCTCTTGTGAAATACAGAACTGGACCTCTTTAGTTTTAAATTTGAACGATTCAGAAACTAAAGACTAAAGTCATGATGAAAACATCCACAATCTCAAGTCCTGTCTTCTCAAAAATGCATCCTCCTTTCTTGTCTCAAGATCTAGTTTTTCTTCACGTCAGCTCATTGTGAACAGCTGCTTCTCGAGTATATATTTATAGTCTTTGAAAAGTTGGATGTGAATGAAAATGTGACACATTTGTAATTTACAAGCAGCCCCTTGATGCAACATATAGAGCCCAGTCAGCTAACAGAGGCAGCAAAGCTCTCGTCAAAAACTGCATGAATCAATATCTTTACAAGGACAAGGACAAAGGGTTTAGCTGTAAAATAAAAGGTGTCGCTTTGTTATGAAGCCTCAGAGATTTATTGCAGAGTCAGGAGCTCCTTCAGCTCAATGTTTTAGCTTCTTTTAACTTGTTCTCCATTCACAGTCCATAATTTAACTGCTTTGATTCACTCTCTCTGGTCTCATTAGCATGTTTTCAGTCAAATCATGCAGCTGTTTTCAGCAAATGAGCGCTAATAAACACAACATGCACCAACTAATCCGACTGATTGCAACTCTGCAAACCCAAAAAAAGACTGTCGAGACTTTGTTCCTGCAATCTCCGGAAAAAAAAAATCCTTCCTGACCTTTAAAAACAATAACAGCTCAGGTAAGATGTCAGACAACATGTTGTGAGAGCTACAACTTTCCCTCTCGCTGCATTCTGTTTACACCAAGTGGTCTCATCAAACCCACTCGTCCGTCGTCGCAGCGATTCTGCTGCTCATTTTCAAGGCCTGCGATCCAACTTGTCTGAGTGAAGTGAGGCAAATTTACACCATGTTTTGTAAAGTGCAAACACTTCAGCGGAGAGATCAAGAGAAAAGATGAAAGAGACAAAACGTGGAGGAGAAAGAAAAAAAAACCACAGAGAGAGAGAGGACAAGAAAGGCAAAGAACTCGTTAGCGAGTTGCTAAAGCCCAAAGCAAGAGCAGACCTGATGGTGCAGAGTGATACAACAGGCCTGAAGCTGCTGCTGAAGGCTTTTAACTGTGAGACACTGTGAGGATTAGAAAAGTAGGCGAGAGAATAGAGGACAGACGGAGGAGAAAGAAGGAGGTCGGGAGAAGAGAAAAACAGGGATAAAAAGTGAGATGATGAAGGCGGAGGCAAACTTGGAGGCAAGGGGAAGAAGATGTGAAATAAAGAGAAAGGAAATGAAGCAGAAAGAAGAAGAGGAGGAGACACTAAGAGAGGAAGGGGAGAGAGAGATGTGAACATAAATGAGGAAAAAAGTAGAGGTGGTGAGAATGAGGGTTTTTTTAAAAGTGGAGGAGATAATGTTTTTGTTTGTTTTTAGGAAGAAGACGAGTAGATGATGGTCTGAAGATGGGAAAAGGTTACTGGAGGATAAACCCCTCGATGTAAGGACCATTCATACCGACATACACAGAGTTTGGCAGTCTGGTAGTTTAGTAAACAGCCAGAAGAACAACACAGCCAATGATACGAACGTTATGACCGACGTAGTGATGCTTGGCACTTCAAACAACTTGTTATTCATTGGTGCAGTTTGCAAAGAAAAGGCAAAGAGTGAAGTGGAGATTCCTATGAGATGGTGGACAAAGAAATGTGATAACGAACTGCAATGTCGTTTAATTCTCAGAGCATGCTGTGCTCTTATAACATTTTTACTTTATTTTAGAGGATTTTCTCTTCAAAATCAGACGAACTGTGGATGAGAATCAACTCTCTGTCTCTCCAGGATCGCCCATCCCACCTTCAAGAACCTTTGGGTTGTTCAAGTGTCAAACAAGATCTGTCAATAACTGATGAGTTAGGGCACCAAAACGTCCAGAAACAGCCCTGAATTCAGAAATACAGGAGGAGAAAACATGCCTGCAACAGCAAGCAACAGAAACAGACGGAGAAAAAGGTGGAAGAGAACAAGAAAAAGGCTCCAGGCTGATCTTCAGATCCCGACGCCGAGCGAGAGCCCACATCGACAAGAGCAAACCTCTCGAGCGGAGCAACGGGAGCAGCCGAGAGCCTCGAGGAGGAACCGAGGAGAGGGAGGGGAGGCCGGCTCAGCACAATGCCTCAGTGTAGCCCCTCAGCGAGGCCTCGAGACAAGGCACAATGGCTGCACTGTCAGCAGGCCTTCTCCTGCACTTTCATGGGTCTCCCCGACACCAGGCCTCTCCCCTCTTTCAATAACCAGCACAACAACCTTTTCAGGGGCCGAAGCAACGGTCTGCTCCTCGACCGCCGGGCTGAAAGAGACCATTCTGCGCCCAACGGTCCCTGTTTGAGATCGTTTTTGTCTTTCTTCTGATTTTTTTTCTTTCATTCCAGCGCTACGACTGACATGCTATTGGAGAATGGGAGATTATCACCATGTTGTTGCTAACTGGGCCGTGGGGCATTTGCTTGTTCCTAATGGCTTGTGGGTAGAGCTTCTTCAAACTGAAAAAACCACAGGGGTTGAGAACATTGTTGTGCATTCAGCGCGACAAAGTGCAGAGTTCAGCAATTTCTGCATTAATGGACGCAGTTTCCATTCAGGAAAAAGAAGGGAAAAGTGAAAGAAAGAGCAGGATGAATGATTCACAAAAAGGGGTGTCCATCAATGATTCATTGACGAGACAGGAATGGATTTTAAAAATTCAAACAAATCGAACACTTCAGGACGAGCGTCCATTCTTAAAAAACAGCAGACGGGAGCTCGTGCCGGTGCAGACCCTCTTCAGACGGATCAGAGCCGACATGAAACTGGAGAAGGTCTTTCATTCATGGAGCATGTCGGCTCTCCAAGGAGGAGATTTGCCATTCTGGCAGCAGCCATTAGCCAACTAGAGCGGCTCAAATCCAGCAGCCGCTCGGCTCCGCTGATGTCCAACCTTGTTGCTACGTCGATGTGAGCATGACTGCAGCTTTTTAAACTCCTCTCATTGATAAATCCTGAGGGTCAGATCATGTGACAAGATGTGTTTTGAGTTTTGATTTGTTTGCCTGTTAAAACCATCTGTTTATTTAACTTTGGGACGAGTAAGATTTAAGAATCTATGCTATCGATTTATTGACAGTTTAGTCTATAAAATGTATAAAAATAGAGAAAAAATGATCAATTTTAAGAGTGTAGTGATTTCTACAATTGGCTCAAAATGTCAGACAAATAATTCGACACCACAAACAGAAAATTAATCAATTAACAGACAAGGTGACATCATCTATTGGTTTGTAGAGTTCTTCTCTGAAGCATCAAGTTTGGCCTTAACGCCATCATATTTTTTGAGCCAGGAACGACCATATTTGGGCAAGAGGGCGGAGCAAAGGGAGGATAGACATTGCAACCAGTAGCTGTGCCGACAATTAGTAGATGCCGTCACTCAAAGTGGACACACTTTTAATTCTGCAAGACTTTTAACCGTAAAATAATTTAAATAAGTGAATTATATAAAAATGCAATGACAACAAACATAAAAATTAGCTAGAACAAACAATCCTGTGTTTTCTATCAGGCTGTAAACTTGTTTATTCTTTCTGTAAAATTGGCATTTAAATACTGATCTTTATGGGGATTGACTTGCATTAGGAGTGTGCCTCAAGTGGCCATTTAAGAAACTGCAGTTCGTCTTCACTTTTCAGCTTCCTCTTCAGTTTACACTTCTTTAAAACCCAAAGATATTTGATTTAAGTGATGTTAAAGATAAAACTCTGAGGATCCTCACACAGCTGGAACAGTGAGTACCAGAGCTTCGCTGTATTTAAATTTTTAACATCTTTTTTTTATGTGTTTTTTTGTGCACATTCGCTGTGTTTCTGTTATCTCACTCGTTCTTTTAATCCAGCAGACTGCACAGCTTTTTATGCGTAACAGCGTTTTTTGTCACAACTGTGAGCAGATAAATTATTTGCTCTTCCTCACCGTCGCTGGGGTTTGTTTCATCCTGACACATTTTTGTTTTTACTTGGCTGATTTTCACTCGTCAGACTCAAACACACATTAGATTCGTTCTCATCAATGTTCTGCTGCTCTTCTCTCGGAGCACACGGCGTCCTCACAGTTCATTTATTGATGCAGTTAAATAAGTAATTAGGACCCGTTAGTTTGATTCAATGGATCTCTCTCACTAAAGCAAACACAGCAGACTCGTCACATAAAAATGAGATTGTGATCTTCGGAGCTTTTTTGTGCAGCTCGTCGTTCATTTCGTTCGGATCCGTTCAGACTCTTTATGTCCTTCAGCGTTGAATGAGACACTTGAAGATGCAGATTTGAGGCTCATCAGGCAGAAACTCCTCTGAAGTGTCCTCGAGGACGAACAGATCTCACCGCCGGCGTCGCCGAGCTGAGGATGACCTTTGACCTCGCTCCCCCTGGAGGGGCGTGAACACAAAGGCAATTTCCCCACGACGATCAATAAAGCGTCACATTACCGTCGTCTAAACGGGAAACGATGTAACGTGTCATAATTTGTGTCATCAATCATCTTGTCAGCAGGAGTTTGTTTTTTATTCCAGGAGCTTCTGAGGTGATTTCAGCCCAAAACTGTGAAGATTAGGGATGTTTTTCTGAATTATTTTGGTTGTTTATCGTTGCTGTTTTATCCTTTTTTTCATTTTATTCTTTATTTTTATGTTTTTCACTTTTTAAAAAAAAATCTTTTTCAGATTTTTTTATGTTTTATTTGAATTTTAATGTTTCTTTTGTGGGCTTTTCTTGTGTTTCAGTTTTGGTTTTTTCTACATTTTTTGGTTTCTGTTTGTAAGTTGATGTTTTTCAGGGAAGATCTGGGATGTTTTTCTGATGTTTTTTGGTTGTTTATTGTTGCTGTTTTATCCTTTTTCTTTTTTCTTTTTTTGTTTTTCATTTTTTTCCATTTTTGTAATGTTTTATTTGAAATTTAATGTTTTTTATGGGCTTTTCTTGCATTTCAGTTTTCGTTTTTTTTATGGTTTCTGTTTGTCAGTCGATGTTTTTCAGGGTTTTCTTTCTCTTTGTTTCCAAACCTTCATGATTTTCTGTTTAATTTGTGTTCTCCTTCCTGTTTCCCTCCACTTGTCCATAATAAAATGAACTGTCTTTGAGGTTTAAATAAAAGAAAACCAACTGATTGCGATCAGGAAGTTTAAGCTCACAGATGAACAGGATATCATCTTCAAAACAAGTAAATTTCTGTTTCTATGCTTCATATTTGTTTCCATGACCTGTTTTCCACTTTACTTTATACAAACACAAACACACTTTGGCCTCATTTCTTAAAGTCTAACGTGTGTGTTCTCCTGTTTTTATCTGTTTACATCCCCTGAGCTGCGTTTGGCTTTTTATAGGGACGTTTCATAAATACAATCTATTTGACTGGAGGAGAAACTGGAGCTAAAAAGACTCAAATCTGCCATAAATGAGAAATAAACAATAAATAAGCAGAGTTATCAACCTGAGACCAAACGCAGTGAATCATGGCAGAGTCGGGCTTTACGAAAAAAAACCCAGCGACTAACTGCAGAACAAGTTACGGAGGACAGGACGGAGTTTCTGTAATGCCTCTATAGGACTCCTGTAAAGCTTCAAGATGGAACCTAAAACCAACATTAAGTGAAAAGGGCTTTAAAAACACAGCCATAGGAAAACCAATTTCCACCAACAGCAAACAAACTGAAGGAAAACCTCTCATCTTTCCTTCGGCGCTGCAGAAAACCCATTAAATTCGTCTGAAAGGCTCAGAGTGGATCAGTCCTGTGAATGCATGTCGTGAAAGCAGGAAGGAGCTGCAGACAAATCCTGGCACAGAAGTTGCATCTCGGTGGAAGAAAAAAGAAGAAGAAAAAAAAAAAGAAAATCCCAAAAGAGTTGAGAAGCAACCGACAGAAAACTGAGCATCTGTTCTGCAGGTCGCAGGTGATAATTCTGGGCGACAGGAGAAGTGCCGCCTCATCATTATGGAGCGACGCCAGAAAAGAACAAAAAAACGGGTAGATTTGACCTCGGAGGCAGCGGACGAACGGCTGGTGTTGCATCAGACACGAGTAAACAATCTCCATCCGTCCTGCCTTTATTCAGCCGAGCATCTGCTGTTTGCATCGAGGATTATTCAAAAGGTTTGAGCGACTGGGGCGACCCAAACATGATTAAATATGGATTTATGTGCTGTAGGTTGTTTTTATCAGGGGACGCTGGCGGCTGATATTACAGGTAACAGTGTTAACAAGAGGAGGGAGCGTCGTGATTACCTGATTAAACTCAGATTAAGGATGACAGGCAGGACTTTGAAATATTTACGGATGAATTAAAGCTCCTCTTCAGACGTTGATTAAAAACCCCCAAAACTCATCTCGGTTAATGGAAACTACATATTTAGAAGAACTGAATTTATATTTCATTAAAAAATCCCTTCATGTCTTTCGTTGGCTCACGTTTATCTACGTTGTCTCCACCCGCCCAAACAAACACAGCTTATATCTGACATCACAGAAAACTGAACATTATCTATATTATCTTACAAGTGTTCCTAATAAACGGGCCACAGACTGTAAATCACAAGCCAGGTTTACATGCAGATTTCTTTTCATTCCGATTGAAATCATTCCGATTGAAGAGTTCAGGTCAACTGTTTACATGTGACGTGATCTATTCCGATCTGGTGTTTACA
>JAQMCX010000015.1:1014992-1059777 GCA_029814765.1 Acanthurus leucopareius
ATCACGTCACATGTAAACAGTTGACCTGAACTCTTCAATCGGAATGAAAAAAAGTCTGCATGTAAACCTGGCTAGTGATTAATTCATGTGATTGGCTGCTTTAATGTTTCTTGTGTTATTGTCTGTTTTTTTGACATTTCACATCAGACTTTGTGCCTAAAAACCAAACAACCTGATTGATTTGACAGTTTTCAGCCAAACTGAAAAACTGTCAGCACACGATCGTCATTTCCTCCTGCAGCAGATGTTTCCAGTCAGATGTTTTTGATGTTCAGCAGTGCAGCTAATGATCAATGGTATCAATCATTTAGTCAATAAGATGTCATAAACAACAGTTTAATACAAAGGTGATGAAAGCTGTAAATCAGCACATTAGAGAAACTGAATCAAGAGATTTGTTTATGTTTGTTCAATGACAATCAATTATCGACACGGTTTTTAATTTTTATGTCAACACACACACACACACACACACACACTTCTACTCTGTTGAATGTCATTAATATAAAACACTGAAAGCTTTCTTTGTTTTATTTGCTCTGATTTTATTTCAGAGTCTCTTCTTTCTCAGATATCTGCTCTTTTTTTGTTTGACCTCAGTTTGCATTTCATATTTTCCTCTGAAGAACCTGCAGAGCCTCTAAAAAACAACAGTGTGAACTTGTTTTTGCATTAAAAACAAAGTCGTATCAGTGTTTGAATCATCAGAGACTGAGAAATTCTCCAGCATCAGTTCATGTCGGTTTAGATGTGAAGCTGTTTTGTGTTTGAAGTTTCATGTAATAGATGTTTTAGTCTTAAAAACAGGATTCAAACCTGGTGCATCAACTTTTATATTAAACATGCTGTCCACCCACCTTTTTCCCAGAGTGCTTAGCGGCGTGCTGAGGCTGAGTGGAGCTCGGGCAGGTTTGCTGTAGCGTCCCGTCAGTCTCCTGGCGCTCTGTTCCCTTTTCGGGGACTCGGCGGCGGTGGCGGAGCGAGCCGGGCTGGCGCCGGGCTTGATGTTGAGGTCCTTCAGGACGTCGTAGTTTATCTTGGAGGAGATCTTCTTCTGCTCCAGCATCTTCTCGATGGCCTCGTCGGCGGTGTTGGCTCGGATCGGAGCGCGTTTCTTCGTTGGTCCTCTTCGCTGTTTAAAAACAGGAACAGAAAGTAAAAATCTGCATCAAAAACAAACAGTTTGATGCTTCAGATTCATGCACATTAACCTGCAACGCTCCGTTCATGCACTACTGGAACAGTTCTTGCAGATTTTGATTGCACTTTGTGTTAAAACTCTTTATATTTGACTCTAATCTGCAGCAGCGTCGACTCTTCCTGCAGCTTTTCCTCTTCTCTCTGATTAACACCAGCATGGTCGTGATTGCAAAGCCACATTTTAAACAGGTCATGATTAAAACCTCACAGTCACTCCACCTCTGCTCAGTGTTCTCTGAATTAAACCAACAGATGAGGGTCAAATGTTATCTCGAAATATTTTGTCTCTCTATTAGACCATTTAGGTCTCTGATGGGAAAGATTTGCCCTCTAAAAAAACACGAGTGTGAGTAATTTTCAGACCACCGGAGGAACATCGCCGCAGGCAAATTTACAGCCGAACACATTTCTGTAATCAGCAATTTATCTCAATTAAGACACCAGATTGGGGTTATCACCCGGTTTCAGTCGTTTCACATTCACCTTGACCTCGCTCCAAATTATCGCTGACTTTCTTTTCACTGAAAACATAAACTTTTAAACACATTTCACGCAACCGTGACAAAGTCTTAAAGCTCACAAGTTTTCCCACAGATTCAGGCAGTTTAACTTGAAATCCTCTTCCTCTGCTGACAGTAAATTGACCCCTAAAACAGCAGCTAATCAGCTCAAGATGTGGAGCGTTAGAAACTACAAAAGGATGCTCACTCCGTCATGCATAGAAAATAACACGAAAAAAGTCCTTCATTTCATTTATTTATTCACTCGTCGGTCGGCGAGGAGCTGCCGGTGCTGTTGGTTGGATCAGTGCTGTCAGGAGGCTGCATGTCTCATTAGATCTGCAGTTAATCCGGATAGTTAAAACCAGAGAGCAGATGTTGGCGCTAACAAAGGGTCCGAGCCGTGCCAACACCGGTAATGGGAAATGAGAGGGGACCAGTTTCACAGGATGTGCTGTCTGTCTGCTCATCTGTCTGTCTCACTCTGCATCTGTCTCACAGCTTAAATGTCAAACTGACCACCTGACTGATGGTGTTAATATCTGATGTGGAGTTAAGTTAGCCAGCTGTGAGGTGGGCGGAGCTTCGGTTTGGCTCGTGTGCTTGAAAGCAGGTAAAATTTTCTTATATCAGAGCTAAAAAGAACATTAAAATGCATTTTTTAGACTTGAAATGTGTAAAAACAGAATTTGATTCATTTTTAATCAGCAATTTTTAATTTAATATTTGATCAGAGCTTCATAAAGCTTGTGTGTCGTGCTGGACGGTGTGTTTTTAAGCTATGATGTGTTGAAGCAAACACCGATACAGCAGACAGTTCGTCAAATTGCTGTGTCTTACCCATCATGCCCTGTCCTGTTGCATTCAGTTCGTCACTCAGAATGTCTTTATTTGATGGTTGCACTGTGAGAAATAATGTTTTTCGGTGTGTAAAGCTGCAGAATTTGGGCCGATAACAGTTCAGGTCGGGTCTGAACACATTAATGTCACTTTATCTCTGCTGACTGACTGTTTCAATCTGTTTTCTGTCTGACCAGTCGTCTGTGTTGCTGCAGGACTTTAAATGTTCTGAGCTCATTTCAACTTCCTGAGACCCCCTTTACGTCTGACCACCTCGCTCCCTCTGTTTACTTCCTGTCTGAGCTCTGACGACCTGCCTGCTCTTATCTTTAAGCTCTTTCAGGCTGAATTCTGTTACCTTCTTTTCTTTGTGGATCCCGAGCTCCTTCTCCTTCGCTATCTTTGCTTCCTTCTCTGAAAGCAGAAACAAGAAACAGGCTGAACACACAAACTGTGAGATAAACAACATCAACACGACACGACACGGTGGGAAAATGTCCACAGGCCACAAGCTGAACTCTGCGAGGTTCAGCTGGAGGTTTTGACTCTGTTTGGCTGATAAAACACTGAAGATACAAACCAGCAAGTGAATAAAAATTAATATCTGAAACCAGCACAGAAACCATGTCACATTCTCAAAGTACCTTTCTGCTCTTTGAGGTAGTCGGAGTTTTCTGCCATCCACAGCGCCGTCTTGATTTTGATTTCTTTGTCGCTCAGCAGATACTGCAGAGACACAGAGGAAGAGCAACGGTTGCACCAGATGTTTTTAGCTTTATCTTTAATCTGAGTTCAGCAGTAAAACGCTTCTCTTTCTCTGATGTGAGTTTCAGGAGCCTCACACGTGTCGGACAGTGTTTTTCGGTTGCGGTTGCAGGTACGTACCAGCTCTATCTCGCGGTCATCTATCCCGCTCAGGTCCAGCTCCCCGCTGTCAGCAGCACCATCTGTCACACAGATAAAAATCAGAACGGACACGCTCAGAAAATTCTGCTGTGACGCACATTTTTCACGGCAGCTTCCAGGCCCCAGAGGGGTGAGACAGGAAGCGGCAGCTGGCCGAGGAAAAACAAAAAACACCTCCAACATCCTGCTGCAGCTCTTCCTCTCTGGAAGCGCTGCCGAGCATCTTCCATCGAGGGTTAATCAGCAAATAACAAAACGCACTGTGACTTCTGATAAGACGCTAATAGGCTTACCTCGCCTTTAAGCCGATCTACCTTAACACACTTTCTTTTCAATTACGACACGCTTTCTAGATGGAGGCACGCTTTATTTTGAAACAGTGAGATGCTGAAACGCTGATTTGCATTTTTTCAAGCTGAGATGTGCTGAGTTTTCGCTTTTTTACCTGCGTCTCTGCACGACGCAGGTGATTGTCAGAGCGAAAACAACAGAGTCTAATGTGTTGATAAAAGAAAAGAGGTGTTTGAAATCCCTCTGCGTGCACACAGTTCAATTTTTGGGAGAAAAAAAAGGTTCAAAGAAAAAGCTGATTGACTCTGATAAAGGAAACAAAAGGAGGGAGCGAGTGCAGGCGCTGACAGGAGAAGAAAAACCATCAGGAGAAATTCAACAGCTTTCTCTCCGAAGATCCTCCACCTTGATTAGGTGTTTTGGAACAAAGTGCAGCTCCTCACCGGCTGCCTGCAGACATCAGACAGTCAATCAAAGGGGGTAAAGTTGGAAAGAGACGTTTTAAAGCGGCTGAATTATGCGAGTCATTTAACTTCTGTCAGCTTCCTGTCTTTGACCCTCCTTCCTCGAGTTCAAACTCCCAACAGGGCGGCAGCTTCAAAGCCGAGCCACCTGAGTCCACAGGCAGCTTTCCCGCTTCATTAAGGAGAGACAGGTGCACAGACGAGGAAGAAGAAGAAGAAGAAGAGGAAGACACCCATCGTCAGACAGCGAAGGGTTTGAGGAGGTGAAGCAGGAGGAGGAGGAGGATGGGGGGTGTAATCTAGTCAGCCATTTAAGTTCAGTTTGCAGATTGCAGTTTAAAAAAAAAGAAACCGCTGCAGAGGGAAGAGACGGGTCAGTCGCTATCTGTCGGGCCCAGCCCTCCGAGAACTTCCTCTGCATGAAGCGTGAGGGGGGAGATAAGATGGAGACAAGCCCCGGGAGAGATTGGCAGCTCCTGGAGGCAGAGAGGCGGCGAGACTGAGAGCTGATAACACCGGTCCAACCCCGCGGAGAGGAGGAGGGAGGGAGCAATTACCGAGTTATTATTCAGCCGCCGCTTTGATATATCTACACCCGCTAATTTGATCAAAGCCATAAAATCGTTCTTGGTGAGCGTGCAGAAGAATCTGCAGACCTGAGGATCACCATGTTTTATTTTTGGTTGAGTTTATCAGAAAGGTAGACAGGAAGTCATTTCATTTCATTTTTCAGCATTTTTGTCCTTTTTTTGGACAAAATAGAAGGTAAATGGTTCAGGAGACGTCACATGACCAACGTCCTGGTCCAGATGGTTACTTTTTAACACCAGTGCAACAAAAGATGATATCAAATGATGCTATTTTTGGTGAATTTTTTAGTGAAATATAGTAAAAACCAAACTAAAGAAGAAGAACTTCAGTGCATCAAAGTTTAAGATATAAAAATCTACCTAATGAGATAAAATCTACCTGCATCTACCTCATGAAAAGCTTCCTCTTTATATTAAAAATGTCACAAAAACAATGTGTTGATGTCAATGGCCAAACTGGCTGCACTGTCACATACATAGAAACGATTTTTAACCCCTTCATTAAGAAGAAAAATCTCCTTATGAGTAGAAAACTGAGTATCTGCAGCCGTCTGGCCTCCATCAGTGGAAACAAAGGTCCAAAACACTTACTGTCCCTCTGAATAAAACGCAGATTGCGTCATTTCACTGGCAGGAAAAAAAAAAGTGGCCAAGACTTGCAGCACTTTTACAAAAACTTTTTTAAAAATCCTGGAGGAAAACAGAAATCACCTCCCTGATGACCTCGAACACTCTGAGAAACTGGCTTCCTCCTCCCGTCCCGGCTGACAGAAGCCTGAGGACTTTTGGCAGCAGCTCAGTGAAACTCGGATCGAGCTCTGCCTTCGTATCAATTCAGGAAAAAAAAAGACTACAGGATCCCCTAAACATCTCTTTTTCCTGTCCGAAAAAAGCTTCTGCTGTCCAAAAGTAAAACCCCCTGGAACAAACCTCCGACCCTCTGCTGAGGGAAGAGGAGAAGGAGGGATTCGTCCATGAAGAGAGTGCCCTTGGAGGGAATAAATTCCTTAAAAAAACAGGAGTTGATGGAGAAAAAAAGGAGGGAAAAGGTAACGATGGAAAAGGCGAAGCATTACGTACTTCAGGATTTCAAATGAACAGAGATGTTATAAATAAAAATGTCCTTTTCACACCGAACTTCAGGGTCAGTTTGTGCGAATAAAAAGACAATATTTTTTCACCTTGCAGCGACGAACGATGCACATGGTTGTCAAAAAATCTGTCCCTTTTTATACAGAACAAGACTTCAGGCTTTAGACTTTACATGCTTTTCATGTTTTTGCACATTTAAAACATAAATTCATGTTTATTTAAGAGCCAAATATCATTCTGACCTTTTGTTAAGTTCCTACCAGAATGCTAATGCTAATGCTAATCATCAAATGCTAATAATACACAGTCAGACCGCGACCACAGTTATTGTTTTAACCAACAGAGGTGAGAAGAAGTAATGAACTTTTTTGTGTCATATGTAGATCTCACATGATCAATAGTTTAATCAGCTGGTTGATTAACAGAAAGCAGCTGTTTCAATAAAGGATTCATTCATCAGTTGGTCATTTTTTAAGGAAAAGTAACGAAAAATTTGATTTTCAAGCTTTACAGATTAGAGGATTTGTTGCTTTTTTTGTCATTTTTTAAAAGTGTAATGTAAATCTTTGGGTTTTTGACTGCTGATAAATAAAAAACAAGGAATTCAAAGACATCACATTTAACTCTGGTGTATTATAATTGCTATTTTCTTCATCATTCTTTAATTTTACAGTTTATCAGGAAAGAATAACATAATAAAATAATAAAAATAATCATTATTTGATCTCAATCCCCTCAGTTCACCACCATCCGCCTCATGTGTTTTCATAGAGTCACATCAGTTTTAACAGAACTGTGTTTGTGCTGCTACTTTTCCAAATGACACCTTCACTTTAAACCGTCTCGGCGTCACAGCGAGTTTACACACGGCGGCGTTCAGCTGAAAGTCGGACAAGACGCCAAACTCAGTTCCTTTTGGCGAATCCTGTCGTTCTGATGACAAATCGAGAAAGAAGCAGCCGTCTGATCCGTCTGCGTCGCTCTGATGCCCGCCAGCTGTTAATTCTATCACCCTGTTGTCTCCTCGGCGTCACGGACAGGTAACCTGACCCCAGGTTCACCCCCCTCCACCCCCCTTTCGAGTCCCACGCATCGTCGTGTCCCAGCGGCGGCGCGTCTTTCTGATGTGGTCGGGAGAATAAGATGCTTCACTTCAGACACTCTGATACCAAAGAAGAAGAAGAAGGAGAAGAAAAAAAAAAAGGAACACAAAGAAACAGAGAAAATGTGCCCTGCAGGAACGAACACCAACAGGTGAAGGAGACGGCCCTTTTGAAGGCGGCGAGGGAGGGAGAGAGCAAGAGATTTAAAAAAGATGGAGAGGAGGAGGGAGGAGGGGGGAGGGAGAGCTGCCGGGTGAGAGACTGAGCCAAACATAGAAAAAAAAACCAGAGGCAGAGATATTAAAGGACGAGGCTGCTGCTGCTCTTTGTTCTTCTTTCGTTGTTCTCAAGTCGCATCAAAAAGACAAAAAACCAACAGTGTTTCACTTCGTCTGTCAGGACTTTGACTTCCTGTTTGTCGGCGTCAAGCTCGCTGATTCTCACTGAAGACGAGAATCTTTGAAAGTCGTCATAAATAAAGTTAAACTAGTTTAAAGGCTCAACATCACTTAACGAAATGACAACGACAAGTTCGAGGTCAGGGGAAAGGGAATTCTTCTTTATCTCCTTTTTCTTAAATCTTCATCTTTCATCCTCATCTTCTTCTTCTTATTATTATTATTCATTATCTCGTTTGACTTTTTAGTCCTTTTATATTCTATCTTTGCTGTTTTCTTCTTCTTCATCATCTTCTTTGTCTTCGTTTTGTTCAAAAATAAAATGAAAGAGCTCAACAGTTTGTCTCAATAAACTCTATTCGATAGCTTTTTGGACAACAATGGAGCTCGATTGCACTGAAAAATAAGATCAATCAGCTCTGGATTCGGAGCCAAACACTTGTTAGTGGATCATTTCGCTGTTGGTTGTGGTTGTTTCGGGGACTTTCAGCGGGTTGAAAGTGATCGTCTGAAATGTGGCTCCTGGAAAAGCATCTAAGTGACTCTTGATAAGTGGGAATTTTTTTTTTTTGGTGAGAGGAGATGTCTAAATCGTATCATCAGACTAACAAGAGAAGTTTTTTGGGCCTTTTCATGAGATTTGTTGACAAAAAGAAAAATACAGCTTCACCAGCAGCATCTTTAAAGAGAGACGGAGAGAGAAAATGGTAAAGAGCAGAGTTTCAGAAGAAGAAGGGGGAGAAGAAATGACGAAAAAGTAGGCAGAGAAAGACAAAGAGAGGCTGAGGAGGAAAGATTAAAAGAGAAAGGATGAGGTGGCTGGAGATTGAGAGACAAAAAGACTGATGGAGAAAAGCAGCAGGAGGGAGGACATGGAGGAATGAACCGACGGCGGCTGAGAGAAGGAAGACAAAGGAGGCAGAAAAGTTAAAAAACTGGGAGGATTTAAAGGGGAGAAGACACAGGAGCAAATACAGAAAAGTGGGGAAAGGAGAAAGAAAATGGAGGCTTAAGAGGAGTCCACTGATCTCCTTCTAATCCTGAGCTGTGTTTCATTTCAGGACGGAAAAAAAACGAGGGGAGAGGAGGAATAAAAGTGAGAAAAAAGTCATGCTGGCTAAATTAAAAGGAAGCGTCAGTCTGCTGACTCCTCCACACCTCCTGTCCTCTCCTCTTCTCTCCTCTCCCAGCTTCACCTCTTTTCCCTTTCCCAAAAAACAAAGAGTGTGTGTGTGTGTGTGTGTGCAGCCTCCTCTGCTGCACCATCACCCATCATCCACACTTCAAACGGCGCCCACGTTATCCAGCCTCGCAGCTCTTGATGTCAGCAACAATCCTGATCCCGTCCCTCCAAACAAAAAAAGCCGCCGACCTGCATCGAGCTCGGCCACGAGGCTGCTGGGAGGACGGACGCACGCCGAGGTGGACGTTTCAATTTGTCAGGTTTCTGGCCTTTAGATGTGGAAGGTAAAGCGAAATCGACTGCAGCAATGAAAGTAGATGCCTGATAGCATTTTGCGAAGCTGCCAAGGCCTCATTTCTCCAGGTTTATGAAAATGTATAATGTTTTAAACCTGATACGACAAAAAAAAGCTTTGAAATTAGACAAAAATAAGTTGTAAATTATAATCTATACTATACTTTATCTATACTTTATCACTTTATTAACATGTACTTATTTAATTGAGACTGTGCTTTTTAATTCAACCTGCATTTTGTTGCATTTAGCTACTGGTTATAGTCTATTTATGTTAGTTAGCTGTTAGTGCTTTGCATTTCATTGCATTTAATATTGCCTTATTTATTCTATGTTAGCCTTATTTTATTTTTCTTACTCATTTTATCTTCCACACTGTATTACTTTCCACCTTTTGCATTGCAACTGTTGCACAGAAATTTCCCTCGGGATAAATAAAGCTTCTTGAATCTTGAATCTATTTTATTGCTAATTATGCTAATTTGCTAATTTCTCATTTATCATTTACTCATTTTTATTTATTTAAAGTAAAAATATTATAATGCAACCTATCAATGCTGGAAGTAGTGTCTTAAAGGAGAAGCTTAACATTTGGGGATTTGTGTTTGTTTGAAATAAGATAAAACTTAATCCAAAGAGAAACGGTTCTGCAGGAGTTTCAGTGCAAAGAAAAAATAATACAAGTATAAAAAATATGAATGAACACGTCCAGAATATACAAAATGCAACACAGAAGCACAAACGGTAGCTCACATCTCAAGTTGCTTCTAGTTGACTTGCACACAGTTATGTAAGAGAACACGCGTCATCTCGGTTAGCTTAGCTTAGCACAAAGACTGGAAACGAAGGGAAACAGCTAGCCTGGCTGTGATTCAAAGGTTAAAAATACGCCTACCAACGTTTCCAAAGCCGACCAACAAACACTAATCTTGTTTGTTTAGTCGGTAAACAAACACTTTGTGGTCTTAAGGGGAGTTTTGTGCTGGAACTATTTTTTTTAATAAACAATAGTTTATCCATCCGCTCCGTGTTTTTACCCCAAGCGTGGGATGCCAAATACAATCTGTTAATGCAGATTTTAGCAACCTGGAAACTGTACAGTGACACAGAAAACTTTAATAAACTGCTTTCATGTTTTTACTGAGTAAAATAAACAAAAAATTCATTCTTTTTCTTATTGTTTTGTGGAGAAAATCATAAAATCCTCCCATGTTCAAAACTCTATGTAAATGTCTGATATCTTTTCTTGATAAATGACTTCAAACATCACGTTTTCCACCTTTAGGAAACAGGAACATCATGAGGGAAAACTACACCTGAATACTGAAGCAACAAAACAAAGAAAGAAGAAAATGTTTCACTATTTCCAATGTGAAAAAACAACAGTTTAGATTAAAATTAAACTGTTAAATAATCATATTTTTTGCCAAATCAAAGACTAAAACTGTAAAACTGAGCAAAGTATCAACTTGCATCCCTGCACGAAGCAAAAACCTCCAGTTTGCTCGAATCTTCAGCTTAAAAACAAAAGGATCTCGACAGCAAAGATGTTTTTTATCTTCAGGATATTTCAGCGTTCACTCCTCACCTGTCTGTCTGCCTGTCTGTCTGTCTGTCTGTTGCACTCATGCTAACACATCTGTGGGTCAGACTGACAGTTAAGTGCCTCAAATGCAAAAAAAACCCCCACATCTCCTGGTGTAAAAGTCCTTCCCTGCAGCAGGATGAGGTAATAAGGCTCGGTGCCAGCGCTGCCCTGCAGAAATAACCAGCCGGCCGAGGCAATAAATAGAGTGCTAGATTCTCGCTGACACGGGCGGGCCGGGCAAGCCCATTAAAACCTGACCTCCCCGACCTTGGAGGAGCCCAGACTGAGTGTACGCCCACTCAGCCACCTGCTCCTCCTCCTCCTCCTCCTCCTCCTCCCCTCAGGGTACAAAGAGGAGAGCGAGGAGATACTGTATACAGGAACCGTGGACGATGAGACTCCTGAAGGCAAACAGGAGCTCACTTGTTTACATTCGACAGCTACGCTCATGAATATGTGCATTCAAGTCGCATCAGACCCTAACAAAAGAAAACACTTAACCAAGGTTTTACAGTCTTCTGAGTTTGTTTTTTTAAAACTATTTGTGCAGTTTTTTTCTTATTGTTAATAAGAAAAACAAAAGCAAAGTGTATTTCTAACACATGTGTGTTAACAGCCTGATGTATCATCTTCTTCTTCTGTGCCAAAGTGTTTAATTGTGTCCGAAAACAATTAAAAGCACATTTAAGAGTCAAACTGTTCCTCCATTACCATGAACACACACATTACAGTTTAATCAGACTCAATGACACACACACTGTCCTGCTGCATCAAATACTCACAAGAGCACCAAATGTGGATAAGTCCGCCGCTGAAAATAGTCCCATCAAATGTACTATTTCCTCCTTTTTGAGAAACATTTACAAAAAACAACTTTTCAAAAAACTAAAGTACATATTTGTGATGTTTCTAAGTGATCAGAATAAACTTACAAGTGTTGGAATGACCGCCACAATATATTAAATCAACTCATTAAGAAAACAAGCAGCAGTTTATCAGAGCAGGGCAACAAAAATGTTAAGAAATGCCTGTTTTTGCTGGTTTGTTTACAAGATTTGTCGATAACCTTATTACAAACAGACAAAAATGACCGTCAACAGAACCTCTGAGCAGAGAGAGAAACCTTTGAGCTGATGAGTTTCTGTCCAAACGAGTCTAAAAAAATCAGTTATTAAAATACAAACCGGATGCGACTTTTTCATTCGCTTGTTTTATATGAATGTTGTCGACGGGACGAGACAATATTAGACGATTAAACAGGCATCAGCGACTGAGGTCCGTCCTGACATTTATTGCCGAGTTGACATTTATGATATTCTAATGAATTAAAATGTTTCCGCCGTCCAAACTCTGGACGGTGTTTCATGCAATAAATCTCCCGTCTGGTTACCTGATCTGTGTCCTCGACGAGTCACCTGGACGCAGATGCTCTTTTTCCTCTTACGTTTGTTTTTACAGGTGAAGATGAGGCATTAATCAATTAATCTGATGTTAAGTTAATAAAACTAAAACTACTTTAAAGCAGGAAAACATGGTCTGTTGACTGCTGGTCAGAGATATTACAGTAATCTCTGGTGTATTTCACCCAAATCTTCTCCAGAAGAAGATGAAAAAGTAGAAATTAATAAGATTTTTTTTCATTACAATTCACAGAGAGACAATAAAAAGATGAAAAACAAAGATGATAATGACAGAAATAACTCAAGTTCCTCATATTTTTTCAGATCAATGCCTGTTAATTCACCCCAAATAGTAAATTCACTGACTTTAAAGGTCTCAAAAGTCAAATCTGCATGAACAACACAAAGCTTTGAAACCAGTTTTTCAATCTAAAACACACCTCAGGACCTTTTGGCTGCATGCTGATAAAACTCCTGCAGGCAAACTGAGGTTGTTTACAGCATTTAAACAAACAATTAAAGATTTATTTGTGTCCAAATTAGATCACAAACTGTTGTTCTCTGCACATATTTGTAAGTTAAGTACAAACTGCTTTAAACAGTAGCAAACGGTGCAGATTAGCCAACATGACATCACTGTTCTTTCCATTGTTTTTAAGCAGCCATGCTGTTTTTCCTCCCTTTGCCATCTGCGGCTGCCACGTCGGTGCAGAAACCGTCATAAACCAGACAATCGTTTGCATTCAAAGTGATGCATCGCATTCAGAGTAAATATCTCTGATCAAAGGGACGTTCTGTAAATCATCAGAGCTGAATGTGATAACATCATGAGACACGTTGAATGACTCTTTGATGAAAAAAAAATGGGACACTCAGCTGAAGAATTCAGAGAATTCAGAGAAAAAAAACTGTAAAATGTCAAAATTGTTGTGCGTGAGATTCAAACATTTCAAATGTCAGACCGCCACAGGAATGTTTAGCCAAATGTTGCCTTTTTCTGCGCCGATGAATCAGCACTCTGTGTCCCACAAACACCAAACCACTTGTTCTTCTGCATCAAAACATTTACAAACTTTCGATGGAAGTAATCAGAACCGGATCAAAGATGGAAGTCAGATCAAACGTACAAATCCGCCCTCGTATCCTCTTGTTCTCTGATTCATGGGCCTGTGATGTTGAAAGACCTCCAGTGGCGAGTCGGTGGTGAAAAAAAAGTGGCAATGTACTTTATTCGACACGTGTTTCTGCTTCTGAAATTGATTTTTTTCTGTGTTTGAACAAGCAGGAGTCACATCCTGACTCAGAGGAGGAAATGTCTTATAGCTGCGATGGAGTCTGGTGTATTTTTTTTAAGATACTGTGGGTGTAGAAATCGTTCTCGACGCCTCCTCTCTAATGGATTTCTCTCTGTTCGACGGTTGAATGTGGGTGCGGATATGGCTCCTAAAGTGACAAGAAAAGCTGACATTTACAGTTTATGTTTGAAATCAATCGTCACCAGAAGCTTTCGATCACATCACGCAGTGTTTCCCTCAGATGATATCAAGGTCAAGAGGGAACTTTGAGTCGTTAAACTTCCCTAAAATGGTTAAAAACAAAGAAATTGTGACTTATGCATTGGGTTTGAAATGGAGGGGAGGGGAAGGAGGGTCGAGACGGTGAAATGTGCAGTGACGTAACAGCCAGAGGCGAGCGGTTTCCTGCCTTTGCCTGTCTGCTAAACGGTAGCTGTCATCTCCCGTCAGGCTGGCGGTGGCAGACGAGGCGGCTTCCCTTTCCCTCCTCGGGCCAGAAGCCTCACATCATCTCCAATCACAGCTGGCTGCCGTGACGGGCCGCTACAGCCGTCTCACCACGGAGACTGACTGCTAACTGCTGCTAACACACACACACACATATGCAAACACACACACACAGACACACACACACAGCCTGATTCCTTATTCAACACCACACTGCTGCTGCTGAGCTGCTGAGGTAGCTTAGCTTGTCCTGACTCACTGAAAGCGTATGATTGGCTGTCCATGGAGAGCAGCCTGGGCTTGAAATAAACATTACTTTCATTCTTCTTCTTGTGTTCCTGCTGGATATCAGTGACGCCCGTCTCCCTGCGCTGTCATCGCCTGTCTGTCTGTCTGTCTGTCTGTCTGTCTGCCCGTCCAATCCGGTCGCTCGCCTCCTCTGAGAGGCTCAGTCCATCCGGCCATATGTCCATCAAGTCCTACTGTACTGCCCCAGGCTGTGTAAACACCCCCTTAAACACACACACTCACACATACACACACACACACACACACACACACACACACACACACTCAGGCCCGCCCAGCTGTCCCGGCACCACAGAGGAAATGAGTGGATCCAGCAAATGGATCAGTTTGTGAATGGATTAGCTGCATAAATTAGTAATTCATCATTATTAATTAAAGGAACAACACGCCTGATTTTCACTGAGCCGCAGCAGAAGATGAGAAGATGGTCACAGGTTTGAAAACGATGATTGAAAATTACAAGTGAATCAAATATTCATGTGACAGGTGCTGAGATTCATGTCTTTTTACTCATTCTCCACACACAAACACACACATTTGTACAATGTCCTGAACGTGAAAGAAAACCTATTTGCATGATGTCTTTCTTCATTCCCATTGCTAACCAGTTTAACCTTGAATTTTATGTAAAAAGAAACATTGTATGTTAATAAAATCATTGCTTAAGGATCATATTTGATGCATTTACAGTAAATTTTAAACTGAAAGCAGCAGCTGCTAAAGTTAGCTTAGCATTAAGACTGTAAACCGTTAGCCTGACCTTCTTCAAAATGAACAAAGTTTATCTACCAGCACCTCTTAACTAACTACCACATTAACTTCTGTTTATTTAATATATAAATATATAAAAATGGTTGCGTAAAACTGACATGTTGTGTGTTTTCAGGAGGTTATTTGTGTTGAACTTTTCGGTCTTTGTACTGTGAATTTTTAAGGATGTCCCATAAAAGATGTGCAAAGAAAGTTCATTTTCAAATGATTGTTTAGTTATTTTTGTTTTGTTTTTTGACATTTTAAAGAGCATCCAAGCTTTTTTGAAATCAGGTTTGTATTTTCCATCAGAATAAAAAACAAATAAGAATCAAAAGATGTCGTACGCTGTGCATGTTTCCTTTTTAACATCTTAAATTGAATCCTAACATAAATTAAACCAGACTGATAAAGCAGGTTGTTCCACTTGTATCCAGAAAATTAAACTTAATTGTGTGTAAATTTCCAAACAAATCACTTTGTTTTGTCACATTCAGATTGTGTTGCTGCTGTGATAAAACCAGTGACCTCCCGGTTTGAAGGGCTGCCTCTCTCCTCATTAGCATCGCGTAAAAAAAGACAACACAAAGGAGCTTGTAGATCCTTTTCTCCTACAGATGTGACTGCTGAGGAGCTCGAGTGTGATGCTGCCGAAGCACAGGATGAGACTTTGCATTTTCTTTCATCCTTGAACGACTCTTCTGTGGACGGAGAGAGAAGAGACAGATGCTGCTCATTTAAAAGACTATAATTGACTCAGCAGAGCTGCTGTCAGAGCGCAGATCTGTCAAAAAGCTGCCGCCACGCCCCGAAGTGCTGAGAGCTACGATTTACTGCAGTAATTGGTGTTAGAGAGGAGGACGGCTGGTAGAAAATGTTTTAGGACAACATATTCTTGCACGGTAAGCACTGACAAGTTTGTTTAAACACCTGTAAACAGCTACAAAAACGTGGTGTGAAACAAAGTTAGATCCCTCCCCGAAAAAAATTTTAAAAAAATGAAATGAAGGCTTCAAAGAGCAAAAAGGCCCCGTTGAAATCTACAGTTTCACACACTTCAAACGGCTCTTTTCCCAGACGCTTTCAGGCAATAAAAACGGCAGAATGGTTTGACAAGAGCCGGGGAGCGGTGCTCACCGAGGTAGTTAAGGTCAGGGCAAACGTCATTGATTGAACTAAGTGCTCCGCTGAAAACAGTGTGCCTCAATCAATGCAGCCTCTAATGGTGCGAGGCGGAGCTCCCCGAAGACCGCGGCTATAGACGAAATGTGACAAAGTTACCCGGAGGTGCCGGAGTCACGTTCGCACCGCCGGCAGCCTGCTGGCCGGCCCCCACTAGCTCTCAGCTCTCACTTTCTCCTCTGATGGCATGAGTTAATGAAAATGCCATTACTGAGACAGGCCGTCGATGAGGCAGCAGCGTAAAACAGGATGACGGACAGAAAAGAGTTTAACTGGGGAGGCACAGCTGTCACGGGTTCAATTACCGGAGCATTTCCAAAATGGAAGCAAAGTTTATAATCTTTAAGGGAAGAAACGCTCGAAGTCAGAACATATAAAGCGTTTAAAGCCACTGGAAACTTGGCTTGACTTAGTTTTATGTCTCAATAAGCATCCAGAAAAATCCCATCATGCTTGATTGGGAGCTCCCTTTCAGCTCAACAACAATTTTACTTTTAATTAAAAGTTCTGCTGCCATGCAACAGAATACTAAATCTGTTAAATGGATTTTGCCTCATTAGAAAGTGTGACTAACTGGCAAAATAGGTTGAACCACCAAAATCTGTGTCTTTATTTAACTATCTTCTGTACCATTGCTTCAGTTTTAGCATTACTTACAAAAAAAAAATGGCTAGCATTAGCTTTTTATGCTAAAATTTGGATTATAATATAAACTATAGTAGTAATCTGCTACTTAGCTTGACTAATCAGCTAACTAATAGATTACTTCAGACTCCAAATTGTGTTTTTATTGAACTTTACCGCTCAAGAGTATGGCGCATGGTTTTAGCATTTTCTATTTACCTACTTTAGACAGCTAGCATTAGCTTTCTCTCGGCTAGACTTTTGAACCTAACATCAACCATCCTAACAGGTTGCTAGTTATCTATGCTAAAAAGCTAACTAGCAGATCACCGTAGACCACCCATACATATGTTTTTATTGAACTATTCCACCAGGATGTAGTGCTAATTGTTTATCAACTTACAGGAAACCATTAGCATTAGCATTTCTTATGCTGAATGTTTAACCTTATGATTAACTACCCTAAAGAAATGCTAGTTATGTTGGCTACTCAGCTAACTAGAGGGCTAGAATTGAAAACCTATCTTTCTATTTTGCTATTTCTATTGATGTTCCTGTTTTATTTATTGTATTTACACTTTCTGCACTTAGCTGAATGTATTAATATTTTTCTTCCATACATGAAACAGCTAGCGATAGCTCTTCTATGCTTTACTTCTGAGCTTTTAATCAACTCAGTGATCAATGCAGATTAGGTGGTGCATTGCAGGCTCCTAGTTAGCTTAACACAGTACCTTTTAAACCTTGTTAGCCTAATTTGAACTCTCAATCTGGCTAAAAGCAAAGTGCATTGCATTGTTTTCCCATGGGGGAGCCTGTTGTCAATGTAGCTTAGAGAAATAGCCCCATCAATCATCTTTCTCCTAAATATGATTGAGCAGACAACGTTTTTTTTACATAATTCAAGTTCATGCTTAACCAAAACTGACAGCGACCAGGTAACAAAGAAAAGAGAGAAAGACAAAGCTATATTTAAGTTTATGTTCTTATTCTTTTTCAGTGTTTACTGTTACTTCTCAGGGCTGAAAATAAATGCAGAGGAACAGCTTCAATGTTGTGAGTATGATCGTATGTGACAGTAAAGAATTATTCTTCTAAATTACATAATTAAGAGGCAGTCTTGGATTTACCTTGCCAGGTGCTGCAGTCTTCTGCTTTGACATGCTGCTGACTTTAGTTATTACTCTTATTGATTAGAGATAATATTATTAACTCAATAATAAGCAGATTAAGTATCAAACAGTTTGGTTGTGGGCAGGAATTACAGCCTCAGTCGGTGAGTTTGTATTAAGTGGTTTGATATTTTGGGAAATGTGTTTATTTGACTGTTTATAGACATGAAAGAAATGATACCACTGAATTTTAGGCTGTCATCATCACAAGAGTTGCTTTTTTTCAGTGTAAACAGCTAATTTTGAGTCGTCTTTCAGCTGCAATTACTTCTGGAAGATTGAGAGATAAAATCTGGGGGAAAAAATCTGTTGAATTTCACATTAAATCTTTAAAATATCTGAGGATTTTTGATGAGAGGTTAATAAAAACAAAAACTAAAAGCTTTCACGTGTAAGTTCGTACATCCATTTTTCCTCAGAATGACCTTAACTATCTCTGTTCCTTTTTTTCTTAGTTTCCTTTCTTGTTCTCTTTTTCTGAAAGGATCCAAAATTACATCCTCTTTCTCTTCCTCCGGCGCCCTGCCCTCCACTAACAATGTCCACAAAACTACACACTCGCATCAACTCGAGCGTCTACAGATGAAAGGCTCGGCCCTAATGACAAGGTACCCCGTCCACTTAATACTTCAAAGATTGAGCTTGGGGGGTCATGATACCCCCTCCTGCCCCTCCCATTTCCACCGCAATTAGCCAGAGCCTGAACCAACCCCGGACCAGCCTGAATCCTCAGAACCTCCATCTGCATCCAGCACCGCGTAACGAGACGTCAAACAAGAACACGGAGGCAGGAAAACATCACGGTGGACACGAATATTCGTAAACTGACACACAAACACTCAAGCTGCTCACACACACACTGATCCAGCTGTAATAGGACACATCTGTTTACACACACGTGAATAAATTTACATGTAAATAAACAGTGAAAAATGTGCGTAAACACTCAACTTGCACATAAATTGTCCTTTTCGACTGTAGAACTGATTCATTTAGTAAATGTTCTGTGAGATATTTGTTTTTGGCTTTTTACGGTATCGTCACAGTTACATAAAAAATAAATATCACACAGATTTAAAATGTGGAAAGTTGTTTTCTGACCGCATTTTTAAATGCAACATATAAACAGCAGACAATGAGGAGATTAAATTGGCTGTGTTGTTTGAGGTTAATGGTTGAACCGATGTTATAAAAGAAGAACTATTGAGGTAGAAAAGGTACTAAAAAACACCACAAAAGTCAAAGAAGATTGAAAAATTAATATTACTGTACAAAGAACTACAAAACAAAGGGAAACTACACCAACACCAGAATCAGAATCTCTCTTTTCAAGCGTAAACTTGGGAAAAATGACACTTTTGTTTGCGTCAGTGCTTTTATATTGAAAACAACAGATTAAAGTGACGTAATTATCCTTTCATCTTGCTGCTGCTTTCTTTACACTTAGCTGCCTGTGTTTCAACATGGCAGGTCAGTGCTCCAGGTTACAATAATGTTAGCATGACCTCCAGCTTGAAGATATGATCTAACCAACACACATCACGTTGTTGAAGATCAAAAAGACAATAAGGAAGTGAATCTGTGTGACAGAGAGAAGCTTTTTCTTCATAGTTACGCTCATCAGTCAGAGGGAGAATACGGATGTTTAGAACCTCAATATAGACCATCAAAAAATATATATACAGAAGATAATAAAAACATTGCTCATTATGATGATGCTTTTTATCCACAAAGTTGCGTGTGTTAGTCTGTCACTGTTTACAGATGTCAGGAACAAAATACGTCCTCACTGGCTAACGCTGCAAGCTAACGAAATAGCTGGCTAACTAGGTTGCTTGTTCACTAGCTAGTCTGTTGTTAGCAATCTTTAATGGACTTATTTGACCAATTGGGACACTTTTGTTCCCACAACAAGGCTGCAGAATCCTGTTAAACAAAGAAAACAGAACTAAAACACACACATTAACACACACTCTCAACCAAAGGCTAATCACAGAGCTAACAGAGCTCCCCGGTGAGATCAGCCCCCACCAGCCGATGATTAAACCTTTTAATCGCAGCCATGTTTCAGTTTTTTAATGCCGATTTTGTCATTTATAGCCGCGCGTCCGATGAGCCTCATGATGCGTCAACTTGAAGACGATGACTCAATCTAACATCACTCTAAAACAAAAACCAATTTTACAAACGGAGACACATTCACAATTAACCTAAGAGCTGGTGATTCATGTCGGTTTGGTGACTGCGGCTCCTCTCGCTCTTAACCTCGACCCGGTTGTGTATTCACATGATGGAATGAGGTCAGCAGCGTTACTATTGGGCGTTTTCATCAGGTTAACTGCTGGTCTGACCTGTAATGTAGGTGTTTTCAGGAGGGCACGTTTTTACAGAGACCATCCAACAAACCAGGAAAGTTTCCGGTTTGCATGTATGTATTTAAATAACTAACTATCAATAAATTGACCAGACTTAGTGGTATAAATAAAGCTCCATGTAATTTACATTAAAGATGTTGAGCAGCTGCTTTTGGATGATTTTCCCCCAAAAAATATCTCAAAGAAATGATCACAGATTACCATATTTTTATTGATTTGGTTCATTTTTAAGTCAATTTATGTTGTAGTGACCATTGATGCTCTTTATTAAGGTATGATTACACAAATGTTTATTAAATTAAAAGCAAAAACAAAAAAAGGAGCTTTATAACCATCGTCTCCCTGTTCTTGCCTTTAGTTTTCAGGTTTGATCTTATTATTTCGTTTTATTTATGACTAACATGTTGTTTATCACATGTTTATGTCGACTATATGACAGCAGAATGACATTCACAATAAAAACAGAATGGGTTTCCATGAATTTACTTATTCGTTTAACATTTTTGTTCCCCTCATGGTGAACTGTAACACCCTTGTATTTGATTCGTTTTTGTTTAGCGCCATCATCAGGTCAACATAAAAATCTGTTTATAACCTTAAACCTGCAAAACTGACATTCATGCTAGAAATGCTGACATGCTAAGCTACGACAGTGAGCATGTTAACCATTCTATGTGGTGGATATGAGCATTTTAGCATGCTAATATTAGCATTAGCCTTTGAGCATCGTTCTCTCAAAGCTAACATGGCTTGTTAATATGTAGCATGGTTTACAGTCAGTTGCACAAACCCTGTCGTTCATCACCCTCTTCAGCACCATTAAAGGCTGAAGTTCACACACTCTAAACAGCATCCACTTGCACTCAGCCTTAAGTGCTGTTTTGGAAGTGCACAGGTCAATATTTATGGCCGCTAAGATGCTTCTGCGGGGATTCAAACGTGTGACCTCTAAGCTACAGGATGTTCTCCAAACATTACACCGCTCCCCGCCCCCTTCCCTCGCAACGTGCATCCATCAAAACACACTTCACCTCCCACCCCTAACCTCTCCTGACTCCCCGTCCTCCCACTCAGAGCCATAAAAACACAGGTTTCCTCATCAGGACTGATGTAGCTGCATGGCACCATTACCTCGCATCCATCAACGCCTCTACACCCCCAGATAAAGGGAGGGGCGGGGGCGCAGAACGTTCTATTCGTGTAATTAGGTAATTATAGGCAACGCATGATGGATCCCCGAAGTTGCTTTATTTTTGCAACTGTTAATAAGTCACACTGACAGAGGGTGTGCTCGCTGCTGCCGCTGCTGTTGTTGTTGTTTTTCAGCTTAACTGCAGCAGAAGAGTTCAGTCTGTTCTCGTCGTCTTTGGTTCATTTCGGTTCACGTTACCTTCCTGCATCTTAACAAGAGCCTCTAAACAACAGCAGCACTGACTCAACCTGTCAGTGTTTTATAGGGTTTTGGTTTGTTTTGGTCCTCACCACCAATCGAACTGAAAGACCAAAACAACAATGACTTAATCTTGCTATCGAGTGTTGTTTCTGTATTGACGACTGATATAAATCTTTGTCTTCTGAGCTTAAGAGCTCATACTCGATATAAATGAGTATTATGCTCATCTGAGAGGAAGAAAAGCAGGATGCAAAGAGCAAATATGGCTGATTAACTACCATCAATACTTTTTCCCTCCTCTCGAATCCTTGTAGAAAATGTTTTTCAAATCACAAACATGTTTTCTTTTCTATAACTTTAAAAAATGTTCACAGCAAGGAGCCTCAGTTTGATAACATGAGTACAAAAACTCTATCACAAACCCAGAATATCATCATGTGTTGATGCTGCACTTCTTTAGTCAATAAAAGCAATTTCACTCATAGCAACTCTTTTTATACCAAAAGTGATTAATAAGTGATAAAGTAAGTTTCAAAGTATCAGCCAACAATTTATTAGACAATCAGGATTCAAAATATTTTGCTAGTTTACAAACCAATTTGCGATGTTTCTGTGGATCTGTGCGCTGTTATAATGAAGTTTTATTGTTGTCCAAAACATTTCAAAGCTCATTGATGAGACAAACTGTTGTTCCTTCATTCCTATTACAGAGAAAATACAAAACTTCCCATGTATGAGCTGTTTTAAAACATAAAAGTCTTCAATAGAAACAATTGTGTTCAAAGAAAGTGCTGCAAACAAACCTAAATGTTGTTAGTTTTGTGTTTTCATGGGATTTGTTGAGGAAAAATAGAAATTACACCTGATTCACATTTAAAAAAGCTGTAAAAGAGCATCAGTTGGGCTGTTGTGACTTTACAAGTCACAGTAATTTAGTTCACCTGAGTTTAACTGCCATCATTCGTATCTGCAGAAGAAAGTGACAGGCCAGCTCTCCAGAGAGAGACGCTGCTTTAAATGTGCCGCAAACAAACCAAACAACAGCAGCAACAACAACAACTCTCAGTATTTTGAGACAAATCCACATGCAAACACCCTCAAAGGCTCTGAAACTCAGCTGCTGTGTCTCCTGAGAGCCTCCGAACGCTCTGTACCTGTCTGGAGTCACTAAAGAGGGTGAAACATAACGAGCGACGACAAATTTCACACGCAGCTCAGTCAATTTCCATTCAGGAGCAGAGTTAATTACGACAATTAAACCTGAGCGAGTATTCTTTAACTTGATTATGGGTTATTATGGTGATACAGTAGGTACCAGATCCAGTGGAGGATGAGCCGTTTCACCGCAGCATTTCGTAATCAGATCATCCTCCAGAATCCTGCAGCTTTTATTCGGATATTTACAATAAAACGCCTGAAATGTTGCATTAAACACAGTTTATTCTCTAAAGTGCCTGACTCAGATGTTGCTTGATTCTGTGTGTAAAGCTGAGATTTATTGAGCTCAGATCAAACCGATGATACATCAAAATACAAGAGAGGAAAAGTATTACAAAGCAGGAAGAGATGAACAGAGGAAGAGTCTCAGAAAGACTCATCTGAAAGCAGCACACGGAGGCAAACTTGAGAGCGATTTCTTCGCCAACAAATGAGATTATTATGCTCCACAAATCAGCAATCTGTGACAAAAAACCAAGGAAATCTGAGCTCTAGTAATTCTAATTTCTGCCAGTTTAATTCCAAATGTGATTGTTCTGCCTAAAAAATGAGGCCTTTGATATGATGAAACCAGATAAAATCAAATAACCGTAAAAAAAAAAATCAGGCTGCGCTCACCGTTCTCCTTCTCCTCTCCGATGCAGTCGCTGATGGACTCCTGGAGGCCGAGGGTGGCCGCCGACGGCATCGTACCCAGGATGAACCCCAGCGACGGGGCTTTTCTCTTGGGACCATCCTCACCCTCCTCTTCCTCCTTCCCCTCTTCCTCCTCAGGCGTCTTCTGCTCCAGTTTGATCAGAGCCTCCAGCGTCAGCTCGTCTACCTCTTTGCCGAAGTGTTTGGCCACGGCCTGAAGCTCCTCTTCCTCCTCGGGTTCCTCGTCGTCGGCCATCTTGGACGACGTGGAGAGGCTGTCATCGTTGCCACCTGAGCGAGGGACTGAAAGAGTTTGATATGGAGTTATAACGTGGCGTTTAGAGGTCAGAATCTTCTACAAACCAGCCTGAAACTGGTCAAATCTGTCCTGAACACGTCATCATGACAAACACTTAGAAAAACAGGAGCTTGAAACTGAATCTTCCACAAACATTCACAGCTGCTGAATCAAAGCGGCGTCATTTAACTCAGGACCTCCTGCAGGCCCCTAAAAACACAAAGGGCCCCTGAACTCACAGTGAAAGACATGCACACTTTAAACACAGTCATCATCAGTAACACGACCACTTCAGGCTGTCAGCCCGACTGTTTTTACATTCTTAAACTTTAGAAATTTGCTTTTAGAGAATTAAATATTAGCATCTTACAGAATCATGATTTGTCGCTGTGATTAATCGGTGGCTTATTTCATTTGCATCTTGACTGTTTACTAATTTTCAAAGTGTACATTCTTTTCTCAGTCAGTTTTTAAGAGTTTAATCTACTTATTAATATACGATACAACACGTTAAAAGTTGGCGATACGGATAAAATCTATCATGTCATTTTATACATAAAAAGATTGATATATATTGTTGTAATTTTATACATATTTACATGCATCAATGTGCTAAAAACCTGCTTAGTAATAAAGAATGTGACAAGAGACATTATGGTTCATCAGCTTGTGGTCATTGTAGTCCACATTAGAAACTGCAGCATTGTGGGAGTTTTGTCCCATCTGATCATCTCCGATTGATCAGATGCAAAATGTTTTTCCTTATAATTACAACTTTGATCTGCAGCTCATTTGAAACTCTCTTCTGTGGCTCCATGTGTGTGAATCTTTGGTCATTAACTTTAAACCGAATGTGATTGATTTACATCTGTTTGTTTTTATTAACAAAGCAACCGCATTTTATTCACCACGGAGGATTTTTTACTCACAGTTGGCGAGTTATGGGTTTAATTCTGGACCCTGATTATAATTCAGTTCATCTCACCTTTATTATGTTGTATCTCATTATAGAGTTCATGACTCCTCAGTTTTCCCCACCGGCTCAATAAAGCAGGAGGAGGTTACGGCTTCTGGTCAGATTGAATAATTAGCTGAGTGTAATTATATATCAGAATATCAATTTCCCAATTAGAAATAAAACACAAAGACAAAAACATTTCACACGATTTATAGCAAAACAGTACTAAAGTGATACAGAGGATGTTGATATTAAATGCCACAAGTGCAGTGAAACTTTTTTTTTTTCCTCTGAAAAACTGAGCAGAGGAATCGTGATAAATAATCACATCCAGACAAAATAATTGGGATCATAATTTTGGCGGCCCTCTCGCTGCCGTGGTATCTAATTAAAATGTGTCCTTTAATCAGTCGTAATTAAAAACGTCCTCACACAGGCTTCAGCCCACAAGTCAGCAATGCGACTCCTTTATCATTTCGAGAAGAAACGGAGAAAAAAAAAAAAAAAAGCCAGCGGATCTGAAAGCGTCGCAGCAGCAGGAAGAGCAACATGCCTGAAATCAGTGACAGCCTGCAACCCCCCGACTGCGAGAAAACAGAGGGATACGAGGTGTGTGTGTGTGTGTGACTCTGTGTGTGTGTGTGTGTGTGTGTGTGAGAAACAGACAAAGACAGAGGGCCAGAGATAAAGACCCAAAGGTAGAAACAGATAAAGAACGAGTGACGGGGAGGGTGCACGCTCTGATGTGTGTTTTTCATTGGGTGGGCCTCTGTTTGTGTGTGTGTGTGTGTGTGTGTTTTCTGTTTCATCCTGACTGACAGACTGATAAATAAAAGCATCATCACATTAAACATGACACAGTTTCCCCCCCTCTGTGATGTTTGTGTTTGTCCCGTTCAACCACGTCAACATCTGGATGCGTTACTGCAGCCATGAAAGATTCAACGCCGTGACGAATCAGGCTCGCGCTCGAATCTCTCTCTCGTTACTAAATTATAGTTTTGAAAAGAGACTTTAAGTCTGCAGCAGCTGCAGTCAAATGAGGCCATATTGCTCATTAAACACCACAACACAAAAAGCGTCTGATAGATAACAAAGTGCTGTTGGAGTTGTTGGAGTTGTTGCAGCAGCACAGAAGTGCAGAAGATAAACAAGTAAAAATAAACAATAGGAAGTATAAAAAAAAAAAAAAATTGAGGAATAAACAAACACAAACATGGAAATTACAGAAGAGCGGAGGCTAAATTACAAGCGAGCAGTGACAGTGGTGTGATTAATAGCGGCTTGAACCGGCCTCAGACTCTCTGTACCTTCTTTGGCGTAGGCGGCGTAAACTCCCCTCAGTTTGGGTCTGCAGCTCTCCAGCTCTGTGTCGATTTCATCCTGGTAGACATGAATTTCATCTGTTCGACATAAAAAAAAAAGAAACAACAGAGTTAAAACTTAATGATTACAATCTGCCAGGAATGATTTCATGATGATTAAATCAAGAAAGCTGAAAAACCAAATATAACAGTGCGACCTTCAAATACTTTACGTAGTTCTGAGTCTCTTTGAAATGTGAGCTTTGTTGAATCAAAGCAACACTGAGACATTTATAAGCACATTTCTACAAGATGGAAACATTTAAGATCAACTTCCACCTCCACAGTTTTCTAACTTAACATCTCAGACAGAAATAAGATTTCTCAGTTGCACCTCAGCTGTTAGCGTCTCTGCTAACGTCTGTTTCAGAGGGTGACGAGTCACAGCACCACCATGTTTCTCTCAGCAGCTCCACTCAACATAAACTATCGCAACTTGTTGGTTTGTTTTCTTTTTAAATGTTTATTATTTTAATTTTTCTTTTTATCCTACATTGTTTTTCTGAATTCATCCAGTCTGTAGTTGCTGGATCTTTTGCTCTGATGGGAAGTTTGTGTCTCGTATAACCTCTTCACTGTTTCCTGCTGCTTCCTTACATCTTTGACTTAATGTTACTCTTTTGACTTTTGCCTTTTGTTTTGTAAATGTGCAAAATAAACCAGAATATCAAAATCAAACCATCACCCTTTTGTGATTACCGTAATTTCGGGACTATAAGCTGCTACTTTTTTCTGACGCTTTGAACCCTGCGGCTTAAACTATGATGGAGCTAATTTATGGACGAATATAAACGAGAAAGTGTGTGACGAAGTAATTCTGAGGCTGTTAAATTCAGACACTGACGAAGACAGCTTTAGTGGTTTTAGTTGTTAAATTTAGTGGGTGCAGCTTATAGTCCGAAAAGTACGGTACATGAGACAAATAAACCTGACTGATGGATAGAAACTACAGGTTATAAGGTTCAGTTGACTACAGTGATAAGACTGTTAGGCTAAGCTAAGCTAAGCTAAGCTAGGCTAAACAAGCTAAGTTAAGACTTAGCTTGAATGTTGCATCTCCACGAAAACCAGCATCTTAGTTAGAAAAATATATGTTGTGATGGTATCACTGTAATCTCATCGTATCTTGGCCTGTCGTGAGCTGTTGCTAAAATAATCCTCTGTACATCAGTGGAGAGTAAAAAAATGAGCTGCAGGAGCTTTTCTCATGCCTCTGAAATGATGGTGTGTTATTCATGCAGTGGGAATAAATCACACTTTGTGTTCTTCGTATCGTCTCGGCCCTTTTCTCCTGAACCATTGTGAACCCTTAAATTACATCTGCCATAATTGCACTATGATACGTTACCGCTGTAACATAATGTATAGTTAATTACATGTCGTGCTGAAGCTAAATCACGTAAAAAGACACGGAGATGTTTCCTCAATGTGCAGCACCGTTGTAGTTCTGTTTTTTTTTTTCCTGCTTCAACCACATCAACGCTGATCTGCATTCAGTCAGAGACGGCTGAATCTCTACTGTTTCAGAGTCTGTCTTCCTCTCTGTTATGAACGAGAGTCTAATGATGGAAAAGTGAAAGAGAATTCATTTTGCAAACTTTTTAAAAAAAAAAGAAAGTAGCCTGAGAGACGAGACGCCTTTGATGTGATGGAAAACAGACAAGAACTTCATTCATACCTTCGACTTCGTCCATCTTTTTCTTCAGCTCGATCTCCAGCTGGAGGACAAAGGAGAGGAAGTGAATGAAAGAATGAAAAGATGAAGACTTTTTCTAAATCAAACAGAGAGTTCAGAGTGAGACGATTATAAAGTAAAACACCCAGAGATCAGGTGGGAAACAGGAAGTGGAAGGCAGGTTGTTAATAAAACTGCAAAATTCCTAAATGTGTCGTTTGGAATTTTAATGGAACTTTAACTTAAAGGCTCCTTGTGTTTCCTGTTCCTGATGTTTTGAGTGTTAAACTACCTGATGGACTTTTTTCTTGATCAGTCCCGCTGTGAAGCAGGGGGGGTCACACTCTTTGTCCAGATCCACCTTCATGAACTCCTCGATGGTCAGCTGACTGGTGGGTGTGTCCTCAAACTCTATAAGTCTAAGGCAAAGGTTGTTTCAGGGCAATAAAAAGGAGTTTTAAGTCAAAATCTTGACATTAAAAAGCACAAAACAAGTTCAGAGTTCAGCTTTTTATCTCCGGTGCTTTTGTTCTCAGAACTTTTGTGATTTTTCTTGAAGTTTCTTCCACCCACCTTTTTCTTAACGTGCTGTCACACACTTTGACAACGCTGACGATTTCTTTGATGGTGCGGCGAAAGTCATGCATACGAGCCGCAACGAGCAGAGCTGAAAACAGAAAAAAAAAACACAGTTCTTTGAGATTTAACCTGCAGGTTCAAGCAGACGTGTAACACCTGAACCTCAGAAGGCTAATCGATGCGTTAATGGCCAATTTCAGAAAATCTGGCACATTTTATTTCTAATCATCTTCCCGTCATATATTTATCTATCAGTCACGGCGCAAACGGATCCCTTAATTGTAAAAGTCGGCAGCTTTGACCTTCAGAAAGTGATGATGTCATCATCCCTGTCAAAATGGCGCCCGCTGAGCTCCGTCTTCATCTCGGAGAAGACACAGGAGTCTGAGGGGCCACATCAGGTGAAAAAGGCGAGTGGATGAGTTCACATCCACACTGCTGGATGACTGCACAGAGGCCGATGCACTTCTACTTTTTAACAGCGCTGACATGCAATTTTTAATTAAACAGAACAAAAAAAAACACTAAAGTTCTTCACTCTAAACTTCCTCCATCATCAGTCAAAAAGTTAAGCTGCATGTGCAGGTAAGAAGAACTGAATAACTGATGTTCATCCACATCAGGACATGAACTTATCAATCAGCCCTTTAAAACTGAACCATTAAAGTCGTAAATTGAGATTTCTTTTGCTTTTTGTTTTGGAAATAAACAAGCTGATTTACAAAAATGTAAACATGTATCATCGTGACTGAACACACAGATATAATGTTGGGTTTTAAGGCTCCTCTGCACCTTGAAGGTTGGAGGACGGAGTGGCAGGACAGGAGCACCTCAGCCCGCCGAGCCAACAGTCCGCCCACACACAAAAACACAGTTTTAAAAAGGAGTAGCAACAACACTAATATTATGCAATGAATTGCAGTGCGAGCCTTGAAGGGGAACAGTTATATAACCGTCATTAGAGCTGCCTCACTCAAGAGCCTGTTAAAAGATAGATGCTCCTGCTTCTACATGCACACTTCTAACAGCCTTTAGGACTGAAGTGGTGGCTTTTAGCTCCGCTGACGACTTTCTCAAACATTTTACCGCTGCTACCTTAAAACCACGTAACTTCAGAGTTGCTGGTTTTTTTGTTTTTGTTTTTTTTTTTAAAAGCAGAGCTAACTTTGTCCTTTGACTCATTAAAAGTAATGCATGATGCAATTGCAAAAATTCTACCCTAAAGAACTTTTCTGGAGATAAATGTTTTCTGGTTCGTCATCAGTGATATTTGCATCATATCTGAGAACAAACTTTTCCTTCCTCCGTCTGACTGTATCCCTCTCAATGATTTATGATGAGCAATTAATTATTCAGGCGATGCAGCAGAGGAACAGAGAAAGACGAAAATCGAAACCGTGAACGTAAACACACAGGAGGGAGCCGGTGAGTCGATTTCACGACGTCTTGTTGGCTGGAAATGCGCCAAACTCAGGTGGATTTTCAGGTTGACATCAGCTGAGACGCAACAGGGGGGGAAGATCTCCGAGCTCAGCTGTTTCACACAAACTGCACCACGACACTCTGACGTGGAGGCTGACGGGTGGAGGTAAATCCACCTCAGACACACTGTGGCAGGTGCTGGCAGGTCTGCCTCGCCCACATGTCTCTCTGGCAGGTGACCAACAAACAGCAAGAGCCCGAAATGTGTTTGGTTACCTGGCTGGCAGCATAAACAGTGAGAGACGCAGGTGAGCGAGAGGATTCACCAGCTGCTGAGCCGGTTTGTGGACAAACTGTTCCAGACCAAACCTACGTGTGTGTTACATAATTTAGCTTTGTAAGGAAACTCTAAATCTACTCTCCTCCTACAGCAGCAGCAGGTCAGAGGTCATTTCAGCTGCAGTAGGACGACTGTATCTGCCACCATGAGAATACAAACATGGTGATCATTTAGTTTTCTTTAAGGCTCAACAGGAAAAACAGACTTCTATAATGCTTCCAAACTGAAAGTTAAAGGAGGTGTCGATCCTTTAAAGTGATTTCTGCCCAGAAACACATTTTGAAGACATTTGGAACTGAACTTTGGGACAATTTCAGGACTTAAGAAATCATTTATATGCATTATTTCAGATACTGAGGGTTTAACAAGGATGTGGTTTTCCTGCTGCTCACATCTCAGCCTCCTTAAAAAGTTTTACATACACGTGTTTCATCTTTTAAAAATCGAGGCTGCTCGCTCAGCAAAATGTTGAAAACCCATTAGCACAGTATCATCGCTGCTTTTACATCAGCATGTTCAGTATTCAGAAGAGATATCTTTTTAAAGGAAAGTGAGTCTCCTACACTTGTCTTTGAATTATTAAAACTCTTTATCTTCTTTGCATTAATTTATAAGACATCTGTGGATTTTTAACCAGCTAACAAAGGAGTTTTCAGTCTATCAGCAAAACTAAAACCAACTCTGACATCACAAACTCAGCTCTCACAGATAATGAGAAATAAACTGATTTTAATTCGTCCCAAACTATCAATGGGAAACACATGTTGAGTCATCAGAAGCTTCCTCATTCTGGTCATTAATACACGCCAGATGTTGGAGCTTTACAGAGCGGACAAACCTTTTTCACTTTTCATCAAATATTCAATCATTTAACATAAAACTGCCGTTTCTTACTCAGCAGTTTCTGAACAAAAATTTTTCCAAATGCTAACAGCTAGCTGCTCGGTAAGCTAACAGGTAGGTTTACCTGTTTGAATTTTAAACATTTTACCATGAAATTATTTTGTGATTGAAGCAACTGAAGGAAGAAAAAGACTTTTTCTGTTGATGATCCTCTGAGTTCAAGTCATTCCTTGTTGTATTAATGTACATACGTACAACTATGTACATATGTAATATTAATCATGTACATATGTACAACTATGTACATATGTAATATTAATAATGTACATATCTAATAACAAACACTTAATTTACATATACAGCACAAGAAAAAAATAAATTGCAAGGGAATTTTAATGTATTTTTAAGTATCATATTTTAACCTGTCCAGGATATATATATATATGTACACGTTTACTCTTCCCACTGACTGCTGTCCTCACTCTGCAGTAAACTTGCCAGAGTTATAAAATCCTCTTATACTCTTCACGTCTATGAGCTTGTTGGACTGTGAGGTTGGAATTAGACACGTCAGGGCCAAGTTACAAAAAAAAAAAAAAACTGATGGTCACTGGGAAGCTTTTCAGGAGTATTTGAGGTTGAAGGGCACCTTGATGTGAGATGCCAACAGTGAGGAGAGCGTTAATCAATTTCTCTCCTCAGAGGACTGAAACCAGGAATCCTCTGATGACGAGCCTGCTGCTGCATCGAGCCTCCAGGCTGCTGCCAGCACCACTCACCTGAAATTAAAACATCCTCCACAGCACCGACAGCAGATACCAGAGGTGGGACTAAAAAATCATTATGGGAATTTATCATAGTGATAGGTTATTGATACTCAGGCTGCAAAAAATTGATCATTTTTATCTTGTCTTTTCCTAAAAATGGCCAGTTTATGTCTGTTTTATGTTGGAATGATATTGCATATTGACATGGACAAGTTTCTGTCTGTGTTTAGGATCTTTTTGAACTTAAAATGATCTTTTTGAGATCTTTATCTTTATGATCTTTTTGAGCAACTTTTCATCTGTGTCAAATATTCTGTAATTGTCCCCAAAAATGCAGCAAATATACGCATGATTTCTGTTTCTGTTTACATTTTGGTGGTATTTTGTCTCTGGTTTCACAGATGTAGTGCTGTATCTTAATTCTACAATGATTCAGGTATCACAGATGCTATTGTTATCAGTTTAGCATTGTTAATATCTTGTTGATACCAAACGCCACATCATCTCACCTGCTCCACACAGTCCTGACGGCCTTCGTCCCGTGTGCATCCAGTCCCTCTTCATCCTCTGAACCAGCCGCATCGCCGTCATCGACACTTCGTGGTTCTTCTCCCCAAATTCCAGCATTTGGGCGAAACGAGGGATGTACAGACACGGGTCTGTTTGAGACAGAAACGCTTGGTCAGTGCACTTTCATAAGTTGCATGTTTAGATTCAGTCACTCCTTTAAAATCTGGAGCCTGAAATCTGTTTGTTTGCCTGTCATTAGGGAGAATCTTTCAAAATCCTGTAAAAACTGATGAAATTAGGTGAAACTGTGAATCAATGCCTGTCAGAGAGGGTAAAATATATAAGAAATGTTAATTGTACTGCTCACTTTAGGCTAAACTAGTGAGTGCATCGTATGAAGTAGCAATGAATGAGTAAAGAAGGGACTGATTTCAGTCTCAGTCTGGATGTTAAGCTCATTTTTGAGAAAACTACTGCAGCAGTTTATGGGTTTAAGCATCCTGTAATGATCCTTTTCCCCTTTAGTCTCGTGTGATTAACTGTGGAGGATAAAACCAGACAAAGACACTAACAAGTGCACCATGCGACAGTTTCAGTGATTTTTTTCACTGATTTCAGATCTGTTTGGCTCTCCAGCTCTGCTGCCAAATCTCTCTCAGGATGGCAGCACTCTCAGTTTGGTTAAACAGCCTGCTTGCTCGTCCATGTGATTTTTTGTTTGCTAGCCCTGGTTCGCCTGCCGTCTGAGCAGCAAACAAACCAAAAGCAAAAGTGCAGCTAAGCAAATTTTTTTTTTCCCCTACTCTGGTTCAAACCAAAGAAAATGCAGTTTGTCCTGTTTTGAAATCTTAAACTCACTAGCACCTATGAGCTCCCCAGTAACACCAGTCTCCTGCTGCCGGCTGCTAATTAGCTCCACCGGAGAACCTGAGGATTAGCATTTAGCTCGAGCGTGCCTCGAAGCAGCCTGTTTCTCATTCAGCGTCTCTGTCCAGATTTGCGCAGCTGGCAAAAGGATTTGAACGGGCAGCCTTCCAATCACAAGCTCACTTCTCAAACCTTTTTTTGCTTCTCAAATGACTCTGAGAAACTTGTACAGTGTAGCATATCATAAACTTTATGGAAAATACTTTGGATTTAGCCTGAGAGAGAAGGAAACCATCAGAACCACCTGCTTTTTGCCAGTGAAACAGCCTGGCAGGTGGCCCGTTTGCCTTTAAACTTCTTTTTTTTATTATTCTAAGAGGGATTTACCTTGCTAAGAAATCTAATTTAATACCAACATTAGGAGGAATCATCTGTGTGCTGCAGCCAGAGGACAAAAAGTGAAGTTTCGTGCCCCGGCTACGACAGTGGAGTCAAATATCTTTGAAGTCAGTGGCTGTGTTTAAAGAGCAGTCCAGTGGAAAGCTGGTAGAGCCAGCTGGTAATCAGATCCAGGCTGATCCCCCCCCTCCCCATCCCTCCACCGCCGCCGCCCCTCTGCACCATGTAATGATACGTCTGCAGAGCTTGCCATCGCTGCTCCAAGTTTTACTGTCTGTAAAAGCTGGGCCGGGCAAAATCTCGATGGAGAACAGAGGCTGTTTAAGGAAAAAAAAAAAGGATCCAACCTCAAATCCTCTTTCTGTGTCGAGTATAATCAATCTGTTGAGCTCAAACAGCCCGGGAGTCGCTCTGTGATGGAGTGCTGTAGTTTACTTTTTTCGTGTACCCACTTTCCCCCTCGACCTGCCTCGCCTGCTTCTACTTCTGTTCCCCACGTTCCCCCCCCGAAATTACTTGGACCACCTCTGGAGACGGGCCGTGAACTTGCTCCTTTCAATCAAATGTGAGAGCAGGGATGCATGAATAGCATTGAAGTGTTATCATTGAGTTGTGGGGGAAGCTGCTCCCTCCCCTCGAAAAGAACCTTAAACTGAACTTTGGAGCTGCAATGCATGCTGGTCTGTTTTTTGTTAGCAGAGGAGCGTATATACATTGGTCTCTTCTCTCTGCATGATTGTAAAACATGAGAGCAAACTGTCAGATCCTCACTCATCTGAACCTGCTGATGTTTGACACCAAACTCCTCTGAAGCTGCTCGGACATGATGTTTGTTTGGTCAGTGAGACTCAGAAATAACAAATATTCATCAACAAAAAGTGAAACAAGCTGCTTCAGGGTTTTAAATTGTAGTAAAAAAAAAGTAAAACTGCTCTGATTTCGGTTTATATTTAGATACTTGTGCATGTGTTTGTTTGTCTTGCATGTGTGACAAGATTTCATGTTTATCCGCCGACATATTAACCTCTATACAAAAGAAAACTATATTTAATTATAGTTTCATTTTGCAGTGTTAATAACAGTGTTTTGTCATTTCTCTGCAGTTATTTTATGAGCTGTCAGTTCATAAAATCATTATAGGAGGCAACCCACTGAGAGTACACGACAATATTAACAATATTAAACTGTCAGAAGGGGTTCAGTATTTGTAGGAGCATCGATAAATAACACAAACTACTGGAAATCTAAATAAGATGCTCATATTCAAGGCACTTTTGTTTTGATTTGGACCAAAAATGCATGAAAATATTTTGCTTTTTGCCTGTTAAACAAAGTTGTTTTCCCTCTGACCTGTCACAAATGAGTCAACACTATTTTTTCTGCTATTTTCTGTTTATTCTGAAGGCAAATAATAATTCATTCATGTGTATGATTCATCAAATTGCACCACTAATTGTTTTTTTCTGCACATGAAACCTACTGAGCTCTATGAAATTAAGTAAGGCTAATTTTTTCTCTTTTTTTCATGTTTTATACCATCTGCTCTACACAAGGTTTTTATTTTTTATATGTCTGTTTATCTTTGTTTAGTTTTGTTTTTGTTCATATCTGACAAACAGGACATAATGTGCAATAAAGGGGTATTGCACATAATCAGAGGCATTATTGCGGAATATTGTGAATTAATCACATACATTTACCATTAGTCAATATATTGAACATTCACAGCACACTGCCACCTCTCTCATATCTATATGAAACTTATAATGCAGAAACTTTGCTATAACTATATGTGTTGGTATTATGTTTATTTTAGATATTTGGAATTAAACTTAAACTTATTGATATTTTTTTAAACTTGCAGCTTTATTGATAAAAACTCTATTTGCAAACAAACAAATCAGTTTTTCTCATGATAAATAAATTTTGTCTTAACTTATATAAGACAATCAACTCACTAAAACTAACCATAACATTTTTTTCTCATGAAACAATACTTTTTTAAATCTTTTTTTAATGTATGCTAAAGTTTTTCTTTATAATGTCAGACCTGTATGCGCTCAATAGATATGATCTTATAAATATGATGTACTGGGGCAGAGTTTTGGGAAGTAATAAAAAAAAATTAAGAATTTAAGGATTTTGGTTTAAATTAGTGAGTTTTTCCTGGTTACAAATGTTATGAACTCATTTATAGAAAATGTCACAGTCTCTTTTCTTTACACAGAATTTTTATTTATATTTTATTTATTTATATTTATTATTTATTATTATTAGTATTATTTATTATTTATTTATATTTTTTATTTTTAAAGTTTTCTTTATTAACTGTAAATACTTTAAATCACAGCTCACGTCAGACTGGACATGTTTTCGGAGTTCCCTGGTATTCTCGTCATATTTCGGGTCGTTTCTCATCGGTTCTGTTCCGGACTGGAGGGTCAAATTTATCCGACCTTCTTTTTTATTTTTATTTTTATCCTCCGCCGGGTCTAATCAGCGGGACGGAGGCGGAGCGCTCGAGCCCGGTGACGCACTCTGCGGAGCTGCGGGGGGAGGAGCTTCCCTTCTCCTGACGTCACCGCAGAGCGTGAATCTGATTGGTCCTCGGCGAGCCCTGGGCGTCCGAGGAGATCACGACGAAAAAAAAGAAAAAAAAAAAAAAAAAAAACAGAAAATACGAAGCGGACCTTAAAAACTCCCGACAAATGACTGTTTTCATCGGACGCGAACGGCCGCAACGGAACATCGCAGCTGGTTTCGTCCCGGTCGACGGTCGTTCGGGAGAAAAAGGAGGAGAAACATCCGAGAGGATTAACGCAGAGGCGGGGTGGGAGAAAATAGAAAGGGCTGGAATACCAGCTGCGACTCTCCGGATTACACACTCGCCGGAAAAAAAGGGAAAACAAGCGACGCTCCGCGGACATTTCTGCGTCCGCGGGAGATGAGCTGACCGCCGGGGAACGGAGGAGAAAGTGTCCCGCGGTCCGAGTTGGAAGCGGCGGAGGAAACGGACTCCACCGGGCCCGGATGGATGTTTTAAATGTTGTCGTGTAAACTTCACCGTTTTTTTTAAAAATTGTAGTGGCTGAATTTCCCTCTCCCTCCCCACACATCATCATCATCCTCCTCCGGTACAGTCAGTTCGTTACGACCCCCGCGAGAGATTCGGTCCACCGGATATTAACGCGAAGAAGATCGGGTCGCTCGTGCCGATGCCAACGGCAGACTGCAGGTTGCTCCATCATGGCCGGATCATGAGGTGTTTGACTTATCTGCTCCTACTTCCAGAAACACTGAAGAAGTCCAAGAAGGTCGGTAAGCTCCCGGGCAGGCTGCCGGTATGTTATGAGATCCTGACCCTGTCCCTCACCAGCAAGAAGAAGCAGCAGCAGAAGCAGCAGAAGGAGCAGCAGAAGGAGGAGAAGATGGCTGCGGAGTTGTACCCCGCCGCCGCCAGCACCAACAACACCAACCTGTCCAACGGCACCACGGTGGCGGACACCGAGAAGACCAAGGAGGTGCCGGTGAGCCAGGCGAGCAGCAGCAGCGCCGCGACCACACCGACCACCCAGCAGAACATCAACAACAACAACGTGGATCCACCCAGCTGGCAGTGCAGCCACCCGACCCTGAGAGAGAGGTAACCCCGCAATCACAACCCCGCAATCACCCGACAACATCTGCGGGAAAGCTGCGGTCAGTTTTAGGTTCGCAAAATGAACGCAAAGTGTATTTATATGATTTTAAGTGCAGAAAAGTCTCTATACTCTCACAGTCACACTTCTTTATTATGTTTTATTTTGAAAAATCTTATATATTTACTTAGTTGCATTAGAATAAACACTTAAAAACTGCGTGACAGTGCAACAATTTGCATTTTAATCATCATTTAATGCAGTTTTTACGCAAAAATGTCCAAGATTCACTAGTTTCATCCTCTTAAGTTGTGATTATTGTCTATTTTTTTGTCTTATTAGTTATAAGTTTGTATTTCTTAACGTTTTTGATTGTTATTAGATAAAAAAAAGCATTTAAAACTGTCAGTCTGGGTACTTGAAACTTGTTTTTTTGCTATTTGTGAGACAGAATCAAGAGAATAATCAGCAGATGACTCAGTAATGAAACACATCATTAGCTGCAGTCCTCCTCTTTCTTCTTCTTCATCTTCTTCTTCTTCTGCTGTGTCCTCCCCAAACCTATGAAAATAACCAGTGTCTCCAGGCAAAAAGAGTGTGGGAGGACTGGATGTTATACAATTCTTGACTCTTCATGAAACCTGCTCTGCTTTCAGGAACGCCTTGATGTTTAACAATGAGCTGATGGCTGATGTCCACTTCATTGTCGGGCCCTTGGGGGGATCGCAGAAGGTCCCGGCACACAAGGTAAACACACTTTTCTGACTCCTTTCTTTAAGAAAAGAGAAACCTTGAAGGAGAAACTTGATTTTTATGTTTTTATGTTAAATAAGTGAAGAATTTGTGTCGATTTCTGCAGCATTTTCACTGAAAATAACTTGTGTTTTTGTTGAAGTGTGGTTCTGGTTGCATGTGTTCTCTGATGCATCTGTCTCCTCCTTCCCTCCCCTCCAGTATGTGCTGGCCGTGGGAAGCTCGGTCTTCTGTGCCATGTTTTACGGCGATCTGGCGGAGGAGGAGTCTGAGATCCATATCCCAGATGTGGAACCTGCTGCTTTTCTAATTCTGCTGAAGTAAGCCACTCACCATCCCTCACACCAGCCAACCAGAAGGAGAGATGACAAGCGCAGTCAGTGTCACTTCAAAGCATATTATTACTCATCCAAAGCTAAGCAGAGGCGAATGCCAAAATGCTGGGAGCGCCAGCGAGCAGCGGCGGCAGCACTGTGCTCTCTGTAATTGCTGGTTTTCTCGCTGCTCTTTGTCCAACCAGAAACATTTTTTTTCTTTCCTTCTCCTCATCCACAGCCTGACAATTTTCTTCTAGGGGAACACATGCAGACTAGTAGTTATAAATAACCTGTCTTTGTTGCTCATTCAGTAGCGGCGGCTAAGCCTGCCACAAAGGCTGTTGCGTGTTAAGGGTTTCTGTGAAAAGGGTAGGATGTGTTAAGTCAGCATACGATAGAAGAAGAAGAAAAAAAAAAGATGATTATTATTTACGTTTTGCTCTTTAAGTGAACATCTGATGTAGTGGGAACTGAACCAGAAACAAGAAGAGCACAAGTCCTGACGTCGCTCATTCAGACTCTTGTTGTGTTGTTGCTCTACCAAGGTAACGTTTCTCTACCTGTTCGCCGGGATTAAAAGCTTATCTTCCTCCTTTCAGGTACATGTACAGCGATGAGATCGACCTGGAGGCAGACACGGTGCTGGCCACCCTGTACGCTGCCAAGAAGTACATCGTCCCCGCGCTGGCCAAGGCTTGCGTCACCTTCCTGGAAACGAGCCTGGAGGCCAAGAACGCCTGCGTGCTGCTCTCGCAGAGCCGCCTGTTCGAGGAGCCCGAGCTGACGCAGCGCTGCTGGGAGGTGATCGACGCCCAGGCCGAGCTCGCGCTCTGCTCCGAGGGCTTCTGCGAGATCGACCTGCAGACGCTGGAGATCATCCTGCGGAGGGAGACGCTCAACACCAAGGAGGTGGTGGTGTTCGAGGCTGTGATGAGCTGGGCCACGGCGGAGTGCAAGAGACAAGGTTTGGGGCCGACGACCCGCAACAAGAGAGATGTTCTCGGCAAGGCGCTGTTCTTGGTGCGGATCCCCACCATGAGCCTGGAGGAGTTCGCCAACGGAGCGGCGCAATGTGACATCCTGACACTGGAGGAGACGCACAACGTGTTCCTGTGGTACACCGCGGCTAAAAAGCCCAAACTGGACTTCCCTTTGACTGCCAGGAAGGGTTTGGCGCCTCAGAGGTGCCACCGCTTCCAGTCCTCGGCCTACCGGAGCAACCAGTGGCGCTACCGCGGCCGCTGTGACAGCATCCAGTTCGCCGTGGACAAGCGGATCTTTATCGCCGGCTTGGGGCTGTACGGGTCGAGCGGCGGCAAGGCCGAGTACAGCGTCAAAATCGAACTGAAGAGGCAGGGCGTGACCCTGGCGCAGCACCTGACAAAGTTCGTGTCGGACGGGTCGAGCAGCACGTTCCCGGTGTGGTTCGAGCATCCTGTTCAGGTGGAGCAGGACGCCTTCTACACCGTGAGCGCCGTGCTGGACGGGAACGAACTGAGCTATTTCGGCCAGGAGGGCATGACGGAGGTGCAGTGTGGGAAGGTGACATTTCAATTCCAGTGCTCGTCCGACAGCACCAACGGGACCGGAGTTCAGGGAGGACAGATCCCAGAGCTGGTGTTCTATGCATAAGCTGCTCCGGACTGCTGATGGGAAATTAGGTTCATCCTCGCCTCCCAGCCTTTAAAGTAATGTAGCATTAAAGACACTTGACTAATGTCACACTAAATGGCCTGGTTAGTTCTTTGAGAGACTATTTTAAAAGCCAAGGAGCTGTTTGTTTTATCTTATTTAATTTAATGTTATTTTTTCTTTTTTTTTTCTTTTTATTTTTATTTAAACACTTGGGTAACGTTATTTGCTCTGATGCCTGTGTTTTGTTTTGTTTTTTTTTAAAAGGCTGCGGCTGCTGTAGAAACAACATTAACACAGTGATTTGTGGTTATGTAATCAAGCTGAGCTCCACAACTGGAACAAATAGGGACTGCTTCAAATTGTGTAATTGCAAGTCTATATGCAATGTTGTTGCTATAGTCGGAGCGGCGGTGTCACACCGGGAGCAAACTTTATGTAGTGTTATGATTCTAAAAATGCAAAAAAAAGTAGAAATCTTGTCAAGAGCAGAGTTGTTTTGCACTTCAGAGGACGGCCCCCCCTCGGAAACGTCGTGTCTCCTTTTTTTTTTTTGTTTTTGTTTTTGTTTTGTAAAATACAGTTTAACTGTTAACAGCTTGATGCTGTTAAATGACCAGATGTGTTCTGTACAAGAATGCCTATACACCTGACGATGAAACATAAAGGTTATAATGTGATCGAAGCCGCAGATGTCACATCATTATGGTGCCTTGGGGGGGAAGAGAGGGGATTAGAGGGACTGCAGCGCCCTCTGGCTACAACAGTGTGAACTACACCTTGGTATTATGATAACAGAAGGTTTTTGCAGCCATGGATGGTTTTACTCGGAGGGCCCAAAATGTCACATGGGCCCTCAAGCAAGAGCAAGATTTCTTATTGGAAAGTTAAAAGCATGGATGGTTTTAATGGAGTCTTATAAAGATATGGAGGACCTGCTGAACTGGGTTTTAATCTCATATTTACTATGTTTTTGTGCACTAATGCAGCTGCACGGTGCATTTAAAGCTTCAGAAAAAGTAGGAAAGCAACTTTTATATGTTAGACAGCGGAAAAGATGCTCGTTTTTCAGGATCTTTCAGGTTTCTTATGATAATTTAAGAGATTAATTTGTTTAAATCTTGCTTTGTGTGCTCAGTAGAATCAGGTGGAGGTAAGTGGAGTTCGTACCTATAGCTGGAGCGTTGATGCACAGCTCTCTGGCTAGAACGAGGAAGGTTTTTCCCAGAACGTAGACGTTCACCTGTGGAGGAGAGCGATCATTATTAAAAGAAAAAACACACAGTGATGAGCAGCAAAGATCAAAACACTGCAGGGTGAAGAGTGTGTGTGTATGTGTGTGTGTGTCAGAGGAAATCCCTGCACTGCCAGGCGAAGTCTAATTTTCTAACGTAATCCTGTATGTTTGATGCCTGCAGGAGCTGTTCAAAGCCACTTACAGAGCTGCAGCTTCGAGCTTCAGTGTGAAGTTAAGATGTTTTTCCTCTGACAGATCTGACTGAGGACGACTGGTGTGTTTGAGAGGGAAAAATCAGACTATTAGGATATGAAACGAGGCCGTTGCGTCACCGTCAGGTTGAGTGCTCCGGTTACATAATCGACTCGAAGGCTGTGGAACATTTTGAATCAATATGTGTGATTAAAAGCTGATCTCTGGGCCGTTAGAGACTCTTTTTCCTCATAATCCCTCAAACTAACAGCTCTGTTGACTCATTTCTAAACAAAACATCACAATTTTCTGGTTCCAGACTACAAATTTGTGTGTCTGAACAGCTCAGGGTGACTTTTTTTTCACTCAGTTATCAGTAATTTTAGGTGATTTTGACTCAAACTTGCTGAAGTGACCCGTTTATGTTCCTGTCTGAGAGGATTTACAAGAACATTTCATGGGTTTTAAAGTCGTCTGCACAGGCGAGTGTTTCTCCATCAGCACAAAATACTGAGTTCAGCAGAAGGACAAAGAGTTTCTGAGAAAACTGACTGAACTCTGAGGCAGAAAAAAGGTTTTCAGAGCAGCAGAAACAGCAGAAAAATGGGACAAACGCTGCCTTAAAGGTGAACTTGTTGACTTTTGCAAGAAGCAAGGAAACATTTCAGCTTCTAAAACTGCTTTAATTATTAAAACATTCGACTAACGAGCATCAGGGACTGATTTAATATTAGGAATTGACCCAAATCTTGCAATAAACGCTGGTTTTAAACACATTTAAGTCAGAATTGTAGCATTTAAATAAGTAGTTTTTGATAGAAAATGAATCTGCACCAGTTTGACTCTTTGTTTTAGTCATTTTTTAAGCAAATAAGCACAAATCTTCTCTAGTTTCTGCTTTTTATATGTGAGGATTTGCTATTTTCTCTGGTTTCTACGACAGTAAACTAAACATTTTTGTTGTTTTGCAGACTGTCAGGTAAAACAAGGATTGTCTAAATAGTAATTTTCACTATTTTCTGATGTTTTATCCACTGTTCTGGTTTACAAATAGAAAAATTTGTACTTTAAGAGTCAGGTTCATCAAGTTGTTTCAGTTAGCTCAGGGTTTCTGCAGGTTTTATGTTCAATTTAAGACTTTTTAAGACATTTTTACAACAAAAGTAGGAACAATATGGCCTAGAATTGTTTGTTTGAGTCTCTCTCAGCAGAACAGAACAATAAGTCTTGATGATAAATATTAAATCAAATGAGAGTTCGACCCAGAGGAGCTGCAGGAATCTGATAAATGTATTAATCAATGAAAAGTCATTCAGTCATCATGTTCATCCTAAACCGGACGTCGCCCATGTGACCAGCCTGCTGCTTAATACTTCATATTAAAGGATTTAAAAGCCTCCTGCAGCCAAAAAATTGCACTGCTGCAACAATCACACTTTACTTTATAGGTGTGTAACGTCCCCCGACAGCCTGCAGCCACATAAAGAAAGATTTTACAACCAGCATTACTGCTTACAGAAGGCGAGATAAAACATTTAGGACTCGCTCTAATTAAAAACAAGGCTTTTTAATTGTGGTTTTGAGGCCTCGAGGGTCACAAATTCACTGCTTTTTAAGGCTTTTTAGACCTGAAGACACACTGTTGGATGTGAAATCATCCTGTAACTGCTGCTGTTCTGAGAGTTTGGATGCTTTAATTGAATGAACGGATATTTAAGTTGAGAGAAAAACATGTTTATACTCTTGGAGATAAGCGCTTAAAGATGCTAATTTTCATGTTGTCGTATTTCAGAGAGGTTTGAAGTGTCGGAATGAGTTTCTGAGTTGGAGGATGAAACATTTCCATGTTTAACTCTTTGGATGTCATTGAAGTTAAACCGAGCATCAAACCAAAAAGCTGGTTTGTTGCAGGATGTCGGAGGAGATGCAGGAACGAGTGTGTCATCGGGGTTATCACGCCGTCGCCTCCCATCACAGATGTTTCTTTGTGTTTTACCCACAACACCTCCAGAAGGCTCCTTTCCCCGCCTCCCTCTCTCCATCTGAAAGGATCTGATGGTGAATAACAAAAGCCACGAGGCGGCTCATCTATCATTTACCACACAAATTATCAGCATCACAGCTCAGGATGAAGTTCTGGTGGAAAGCTGAAGCAGACGGCAGTGAAAGCTGCAGGATCGGGTCGTGAACTCGGGTCACGTCTCTGTCATTCCTTCACACGGACTCCTCAGACCTCCAGGGGCTTTTGGATGGAGGGAGGAGGGTTTTTTATGGAAGCAGACGGACGGACTTTCGCTCTCAGACGCCTCTGAAGTCACATAGGGACGCTGATGCTGCTCTGCTATTCTGGGAAGTGAATTCCAACAAGGAATTTATACTCAAAAGGCGGAAATGGTGGTGAACAAGCAGGACTGTGTGATGAAAGCTGAATCAAGGTTGATGGTTTTCACTGGGGATGTTAAACTGAGGCTTTAACACCAGAGATGACGACTGCATGACACATAAACCCCCCAGGAGCCAATTAGAAGGTGTCGGTCTTGGACAATCAACCAAGGTTTTGAAAAAATGGCGTTTTAAACCTAATTTTGGGAGCAAAGTCACCAAACTTAAAGCCTGTTTTTTTAACAGATTTGACAAGTTTGTTTAAACTTTTCCTGGTTGTTCCTGCAGCCTCTTTTTTGTTCTCCATTAAAGTTTAGTCACTGGTTTTCTACCTGTAGAGGAAAGTTTCAGGTTCACATTAAAATCATAAATGTGCAGGTTGCAGTTAGTCACAAAAACACATGTAACTGAAGTGCTGATGATGATCCAGAGATGAAACCTGGAATGCTGAGTCATGAAAGTTACTGCTTGAACCTGCTTCATGCGCAAGACTGTGCAGCGCTGCAGTCTGGGAACTTCCTATAAATGCAGGTTTTATGTCCCGATGACCATCAAAAGTGAAATCCTGGATCTGTCCTCATTTATTCAGATCAGATTAGATCATAGCTTGAAACAACAGCCTGGGTTTGTTGCTTAAACGGCTGCTGAGTGGCTGAACTTGCCCAGAAAGACTTTTAAATCATCCATTACTGTTATTCTCAAGAATATTTTCTAAAAATCACAGGACAGATGTGGACAAAAAGGCAGCTTTAAGCTTCCAGCCACTTCCATGTTAGTTCGTTCAAGTATGTTTCAGACTTTCCTCAAAGACAAATCATAGAAACACTATTTTCACACACTTATTTACTTCTAAAATGTATGATTTAATATAATATGTGCATCAAATTCACTACTCTGATACTTTCATGCATTCACGCAGCTCAGCAGTTATGTTAACAACACAAAAATAATTGAATTTGTCAGCATCTGAAAACTCTCCCTCTTTGGTCTGAACATGATATTTGAATGAGTGTGACTGAACTCTGGTCTCACGTCTTCACGTTCACTTTAATCATCACTTTGAACTGTCAGCCGAGGAGGAAACTCAAGACCCCGAGGGGGAATTCAATCCCCACCGAACTGCTAAGTGAAACTTTCCGGGTCGAGGGGTCAAAACCAAACGTTAGACGATCAAAAACGCTGCGAGGTTACCCGACACCTTGCGGCCGAGTCGCAGCAGGTGGACGGACTGACGGACGGTTCGAGGAGACGTTCAATTAAAGGATTCCTGATGGGACGAACAGCTGCCGTCTGCAAGTCTGCAAGTTTTCAAGTCTGCAGGTTTTTAGCTTCACCAGAAGAAGACAAGACAAAGCCGATGAT
>JAQMCX010000015.1:1087660-1097824 GCA_029814765.1 Acanthurus leucopareius
CCACATGATGGCCAAGGAATTATTATTGTCCTCTCCAATTTTTCCTAGAATATAAGAAACGCAATAAATATCTTGTTTAGTTACATATAGAGCAGGGTAAAAAATTTGCTATTAATTTGCAATTAATCGCAATTAATCGCGTGTTAACTCAGGACACTAATGCGATTAATCGCGATTAAAAATTTTAATCAATCGACAGCCCTAGTTATGACAATTAATCACTTTAAAACTTACACACTGGATCTTTAATTATCAGTTTTTCTGCATTTAAAGTGCTTATAAGGTGCAATTAGACATTTTTTAGCCATAAAAACTTGTAATTTATTGGAATGTATAATCAAAGAATTAAAGGAAAAGAACAGAAGTAGAACAGAAATGAATCCTGGCTTCACGGTTTCTATTCAAGTCGAGTGTGTCAGCTGAGAATAAAGTGTGTAAAGCTTTTTTTTCCCCCAATGGCAGGAAGTTTCTTTGTTACCAGAAATCTGATGAATCTGATGGAGAAAATCGAAACCACTGACACAGATGAGGATCTAACGAGGTGAACTGGAGTCTCAAAACGATGAGCTCTGCACTTTTTTACAGGGACAGGAAATGAAACACACTCAGCTGTTTAAATCGAGCCTCCATGTCCACATTCACAAAACTGCAGAAAAACACTCAAACTGCTTTGCTGAGATAACAGAGTATCTGCAGAGGATGCAATGTGAGAAATGCAGAGGACATGAATTGTGCAGTTGCGTAATATTCACAGCTGGCGAGTCGAACACAGCAGCCGGCGCACAAAACACTTCCTACACTGTTTTTACTCCAAACAGAAAGTCTTTTCCAGCAAATATATAAAAGAAATTGGCACAAAAATGAACAGATAGTCAGATTTTTGGGTTTTTTTGAGTCAGGAGTCAAAATATGAGAGAGAAGAAATGTCACCACAGATCCCTCAGAGAGTCTTCAAGCCAAAATAAACGGACAGAAGCCAACTAGGAAAAAAACATCTTGTGTTTCACTTCACAGACAGAATGAAACACTGAAATTCTTCTGTTTCTATTAACATGTTTGTCCGTCAGCTGTTTGTTTTTGTTTTTTTCAGGGTCAGATGAAGCTGTGATTTGTTGTCACAGTCTTGTTGTAAAACAAAACAAACCTTTCTTCTGATGAAGTCAAACTTGGTGTCACACTGCATACATCTCGGGCACTGAAGGACGGGAAAGAGGAAAAACAGGATGTTATGCAACATGCTGAGCTGGACTCATTCAAGTTCAACTGCGGCTCAAAAGTCGACTTCTTTACGATTTATTTCTTTAAGCTTCACATCAACCAAACAAAACATTTATGCTAAAGACAGCATGCTGGTGTTGGTGTCATAACAGAATTACCTGAAAACAATCACAGACGTCTATGAAAACAACATTTATTTACTTTTAAGAAGTCAAATCCAGCTAATTTTGCACTTTTGAATGATCAGAATGGCTGTAGATTATTAATTTGCTGGTTCACTAATCAATTATTCTTTAACTAATTTTATTTATTTATGTTTACTGTTTAAAAAACACTTATTACTTAATGGTTTCTGTTCACAGTGACTCATTATGACTGACACTTCTTATCTTTTATCATAACTGGAGGATGAGTTTGAGGTTTTATTATGTTGCAAGTCAGATTTCCGCTGCAGGACAGAAGAAGCTGACGTGACACCAAACATGCACAAAACTTCATGCAGAAACTGAGATAAAGCACATTTTCTTCAAGAAGGACTTTTTCCTACAGAACTGTTTCCCCATTTTGCAACTTTTATTACATCAGATAACTTTAATACTTCCTGTAATCCCGTTTATCTATCATTATAATCACGCCTATCCTCGTTATAGATTATCTCCAGGACTCATCAGGAGCCAACAGATGAGAAATGATTAACTTTGTTGGCTGTAATTCGCTGTCACTTTGGTTCAAAGTGCCTCTGTGAGCAGCAACAGTTTAGTTCTTTATCAGACAGCTGCTGTTTATCTTTCTGTTCCTCCTCTTAAACTTTTACAAGCCTGAGCAAACATAATTTACATAAACAAAAATGTATTTACGTTAGCTGAGCTAGCATAGCAGCTCCTCCAGCTAGCTTAATTTGATGGGCGTTAAGTGGACGTAGCTGTGAGCTAACGCCCCAAACAAACTAAGGTATCGTTACTTTCAAAAAACCGTGGAAAAGTTTTATATCATAACTGCGTGTGACAGCTAGTTTAGTCTGTTAACTAGCTGGTTATCGTTCAGGCTCTGCAAGCTGCCAGGTTGGCCGTGCCAGCCTGCAACGCCTAGTCTGGGGGCCAACTGCTGAATGCAGCCAGAGCCAAGCTAGCAACAGTTAGCATGACAAGCACCGGAAGTTAAGAGACTCTGCTTTAAAAATAAAGGTCTATTTGATTCTTATATCATTTGGTAGTGAACTTAGACAATTAGGGAGTTACTAAGAACGCAACGAAAGTTCATTTTTTATTTTAATAACAAAAAGGATTTTTTTAACACCTAGACCTAAAACTACAGTGAATTGTTTTAATACGAAGTGATACAGTGTTTGTTTGATTAAATTTTACGTTGTTAACTTAAAATTTACGTTTAGTGAAATATGTACTGCTACAAATATTTTATAGTTTTACATCTAGAAGGTTAGAAAATGGTCTAAAATGTTGGGTAAAATATAAGTGCGTGATAGCATATTTCTATAAGTCTTTAGGAATAAAAAAAAGTCGTCAAGTTCACGTATTAATTAATGCTGCAATTGTGAAACTCTAAAATTGATTCAAACCATCTGAAGAGAAAATAAGACCGAATGAAGTCAATTAATTTTTCCAACGTCGTCTAATCTTTCTTTAAACCTGCTAAAGATGTTGGTTATATTCTCAAACAGCTTATTTATTTTGAAAATATAAACCGGAAAAGCCATGTTTATCAACCTAGCTAGCTTCTCGCTTGTGTTCGTAGCTTTAATAGCTTCTCGCTGTCAAACAAATCTTCTCGACTCGTCTCACCTCTTTATCCGGAACCCACTGCGGCTCGTCCAGGGAGAAAGGGCTGTTGAAGGCGCCGTTTTCGGGAACCATGCGGAGTCCGCTGGGGCTCCGGACGAGTTTCTTTCCATCAGGCACTGAAGACATTTCGCATTAGCAGCAGTTCTCCTCCCTGTACAGTACAGACTCCTTCAACCACAAACTCCTGTGCGAACACACCCTCCTTAATGACGGACAGCGCGTTCGACCAATCAGAGCGCGGAGTCGGTGTTCACGTGGTACAGTGTTTTGATTTTTTACAACCTTCATGGAAAAATGTACACCAGTGAAGGAGGGACTAAGCTAATATTTCTGTTTCTTTTTTATACATTTTTTAACTGCTACCACACGATAAAATTCAGTTTTATGTCTTTTTGCTTTATCTAGTATTTTTTCTAAAAAACCTCTGTAGTTTTTTAACAGTAGTTTGCTAATAAAACTTTCTTGTCTACTAAGAAAATATTAAGAAATAAAGAGTAATGATCCCAAAATTGTTTTTTTATGCAACCATAGACAATCTTTGTTACCATAAACAAACCAAAACGCACAAAAAATTCACTATTACAGAAGACAATGTGAAGGACACCTGTATTTTTTATTATTATTAATACATTTATTTAATTTATTTTATTTTTGTACTTTTTGTGGATTAAATTTATACTCTAGAGCTTCTATGTATTTGCATACTTATATTCACCTGATCTACAAAGTCATTTAAAATAAATTTGTGTTTATGAAAATGACTTGTTTTATTTTTTAGCTATTATTAAAGAGCTACACAGACCACTTACAATACTCCATTAAAAAAGGAGTTTCAAAGTCAGAGTAGTATGAATAAAAACTACTAAGTTTTATAAAAGAAGGGTTGAAGTAAATTAAGCTTAAAAAATGGGGGAATTAAGTTGGAGAAAGACCTAAAATTTAAACTTCTGTAAATATACTCAGTTACATTCCATGAATGTACCCATGTAAAGTACAATTTACACATTAGAAGTTTAAGTATAGAACTTTAAGAGTTCTGCATTGAATCAAATGTAAAAAGTCACAGTGAAAAAGCCGTGAATTTGACTGTTTTATTCAAATACAGTTGAGCTGTTCAGTAATTTGAAGTTGAACATCAGTTTGCAGACAAACAAAAAGCAAACATGTCAGTGAAAGCAGCATCTACAGAGGACAAGAAGTGTCACTAAAGTCTCATCTAGCAACATGTTCTGTACACAGAGGAGGGTTTTGTTTCATATCCAACATGGAGGGACACGACGCTGCCTTCAGGAAGCAAAACATTCTTAGAATAAGTTCATCTCACACACACACACACACACACACACACACACACACACACATATAAAACAATGGAGGACATGTGCAGCTTGACATTCAATCTTGTGTTTATTAATTGTGCCCGTAAGAGTTTGATTTAGGAGAGCGGTCGAACTGTGGAGCCTCTGAGTTGTGCAGCAGCGCATGAGGACGGTGCAGCATCCAATATGTTGCCATGGTAACTAGACTGATAGATACCCAATAATGGAAGAAGTGTGTAGATAATTTACTTAAGTAGAAGTTCCAATAAAACTGTTAAATAAATGTCCTGCACTTAATAGAAAAACAAACAAAAATATTGACAAGACAATATATTTATTAATGTAGAAACGAGGACCTTTGTGGGTTATTTTCTATTTTAGGATCTTTTATTACCTTGTGATCAATACAGCTGCATCGATGCTGCTGTTGCTGGTTGAGGTAGAGTAAAATTGAATTACATTAAACATGTGTTTTGTGTTTTTTAGATAAATAATTTCTTGTATTTGATTTTGCTATGTGAAAAACGAGAAAACTAACAAAAACAAAACTCTGCTTAAAGAAATAAAACAAAGTAAACAAAATAAATCAGTTACTTCTCAGAAAGTAACCTCATAAACACAGCAACATGGTAAATATAAGAATTAAATCAGCTTTATGATCATATTTTAATCCCCAATAACATAGAATTATATTAATCTGATGTATTTACTATTTAAGTTTAATCAGAAAATGCATCATATTTTATTCTGATCAAACTGTATGATTATACAGTTATATAATATTTTGAGTGGAAAAAGTGGAAAGGCCAATGTAACATTTGAATATAAAGAAATGGATGTTTGATCACTGAACCGTCCACATCACCGCTCAACACAACAACACAACAACAACACAGATACACAAACAGTTAAAGAGTCGAAATGAAACCAAACAGTCTGACACTTTTACCTTCACAAAACAAACAAATCAACCAAAATATGTCCTTGTTGTCTTGTTCTTTGTGCTTCCATAAATCAAAAATTTACATTCATGTCATTAAAATATCTGCTCAATATTTCCAGACAGATTTATAATTTTCCTTCGTGTGATGTTCAGCATCTTTCTGCAGCAATTCGTCCTCATCGACAGGAAAACAGTTTGAGCAACTTTGACAAAACGTTGGTGAACAGTTTCCATGAAAATCAACATTTTTACATGAAAACATCTGGTTGCCAAAACAGTACAATACAGTAACCATAATCAGGAAAAAGAACTTTTTGGTTCAAATTATTACACAAAAAGGGCCCCAAAAAAATATTATAAACAACTTCAAATTAGTTACCACAGAATAGTTCATGCAGAAATTTAAAATACGACTTAAAATATGAAATTTAACATTTTTAACTGTTGTTCTTTAATTTTTATATGTATCTACATAAACTTTTGCAGGAGTTTAAAAACATAATTTATTCACAATTTCAGATAAAAAAACAGTTGCCAAATTCAGAGACCAAAATAAAAACTTAACTAAGTAATTTTTTTAAGTTCCAAAAAAGGGGAAAAAAAAGTTTTTAGAATCACAAAACTTTAAAATACCACCTTAAAATTTCAGAGGGAAAATCAGTTCAAATGTCTTTATTTGTAACATATGAAGTATTTTGGCTCTTCTTTGCTTCCATAGCGTAAATTCAGGTCTGTAGTTTTGAATAAACATTGAATAAATGTGACTTTGTTGCTAAAAGTGTTTCCTGTTTCATCGGACGGTTCAGTTATGTGCCTCGATACTAAAGGAGCCTGAAACAGGAAGAAGAAAAGGACAAAAACAAGACGAAAGCAGGTTGACAGCAGACTGATCAACAGTCGACAAGAAGCTTCGACACTCGACAAAAAATCATCGTTAGACAGAAAAAACATAAGAATTTAATTCCAAAAATTAGATATTTAATATTTAAAAAAAATCACTAAATTATTGCCAGCAGAAGGAAAAACAACATGAATATTTTTCAAGTTACTAAATCTTTTCAGCTTTATTATTTACATGTCAGGGTTTGTGAGGTTTTTTAATTATTATTTTGGGAAATGAAAACATTTTAATAAAAGAAAACGATATTTTTATAGCGTCGTGTTTTTGGAATGAAAGCCTTCATGTAAAGACGTTTTATTTAATTTGCATCAGATTTAAAAATCAGATTGAGGCTGTGAGATGTAAAGAAGGTAAAGTCAAACAAAAGCTTATTGCACAACCCTGCAAAAAATAAAAATAAACAAAAACGTTCAAGAAAACTCTGCAAAAAGATTTAATAAAGAATAAAGACACAAAATCTGATTTGGATTATTTTACCATTTTAACCAGTCTGATTGGAAGAAGTCGGATTAATTTAATCTGAATGTTTTCAGGGTCAAACTGACTTCAGTCTGGGAAACTGTGATATTTGATATTTTATTTATTAACTTAAAGATCAATTTAAAGATTTAGTTGTAGTTTTGTTCCTTAATTGCGTCTTAAAGCAGAAAATATTTTTCAAAACATTCTTGTGCTGAACTAAGACATTTAAGATTTAAAAAGTTTGGCTTATTTTCTTTAAGAAAAGATGTTTTTTTATAAATAAATTCAGATTTAGTGTATTTAAGGCACCATAAAATGTTATTTTCATTATTATTATAAACATGATTTGATGGTTTTTATCTTAAAAATAAACTTAAGTTCTTCAGCAACAAACTTAACTTTCAAATTAAGAGTTTTCTGTATTTTGGTGCAATTTTGTCACAAGAACAAGATGATTAATGCACATTAGCAACTGGTTCCTTTAAGAAAAAGGAAATCAGCACTTTGAACTTAATTTTAATTTCAGTTTAATAAAATTAAAAACTTAAATCAGAGTCGTATTAAATCAATAATGATATTTTTTAAAGATTTTTACACCAGGGTTGTGTTTTACAGCATCTGTGGACACGTTTTCATCCTTAAACTCTGTTTTTTTTATCAGATCAGTAAACAAATTCCAGTTAAAATTTATCTAACTACTTAAAACTACCTTTAAAAACAAAAAATACTCCTTAATTTGGTAAAAAAGCAAATATACACTTTGCATTTGCAGCTTAAATCTCAGGAATATAACTATGATAACAGCTGTTTATGTTTTAAATAATTCATAATTTGTATTTTTGGTTGGATCCGTTCGACTTCACTCACGTGGTGAAGTGTTGTCTCGACTCAAAGACGTAAAAACGTAAAAACGTGCTGTCAGGCGTAAACTTTGCAGTCAGTGTGTGAAACTACAGCCTCCATCCTGAGAACGAGTCGGCCGCCTTCATGTGCCAAGAATGAAGCTTTAAACGTTTAAACGTCGGAAAAGACGCCCTGCGATTCTCAAGGCTTTTTTCTTTTTTTACAGAAAGAGGAACTTCAGAGCAGCGCAGAACATCATCATAAAAAAAAAACCCCAAATGTAAACACAAAACTTCATCCAACAAAAGCAAAATAAATCAACACAGGACGGAACATTTAAGGAAAACAAGAGCATATCAGATTTGACAAGTTTTGACAAGTTTCCAACGTTTTTTGTCTCAAGGTTTAGTGAATAAATGCAGAAAATATGGTCGTAATTTGACACATTTTGTGTAAATCTGTTCAAAAACTCAGCTGTTTTATATAAAATGCTTATGATTCAGTTATTTTTGAATGTCTGAGGGTTTTTTTTCTCAACAAAAATGTGTCAATTAGATCTTATTTTCTTCATTAATCCAAAAAAAAACCCAGTTCAGATCTGCTGTTGGAAATCTGCAGAGCTAAGCTAAGCTAAGCTAAACTAAGCTAAGCTAAGCTAAGCTAACGTCCAGGTCGGCCTGCAAAGAGGCGTCATTGCTGGACAAGTTTTCTGCAGAGAAGTTTAAGTTTTTAAAGAGAATCAGCTCTCAGTGTTCGAGTTAAACTTCAGGGGTTGAAGCCAAAACAGTTTCACTTCACAAAAGACGAAATATCTTGAATTTAATTCACTCTTTTGTGATTTATAGTCAGCTGTGTTCAGTGATGCAGACCAGCAGGAGCTCAGAAGGCTCTTAAAGGAGAAGAAAGAAGCTTGAGGAGCCAAATTTAATGCAGATTTTAACAGAATTTCATGACAATTCATGCTAGAAACTTTAAAAGTGATTTACAGTACCAGCAGGGGGCGATGATGAATATTTATCAGCATGTAAACCACAAATTAAGCTGCTCCTTCATTTACTTCCAACAATTTAACACCAAAATTGATCAATTTTAGCACTACAGTCACTCTTAATGCTCTTCTACGCCTCCAGTTTCTGTGTTTAGTTACACTGTCGTCTGATTTAAGTTGTTTTTTGGCTTCAACCTCCAGATTTTAACTGAACAAATGAGAGAAAAGTTCATAAAACCGAAGCTAAACTCTGCATCCGCCTCCATTTTTAAGCGACAGCATTAAATATGAAAAAAAAGGAGCTGATTTTAGATCATTCACACTTCCTTACAGTACACGCACATACACAAAGAGATATACACACTCCAATCCCCACACACACACACACACACACACACACACACAGCAGGTGGCTGTGTGTTCCTCTTGTTCCTCGATATGTAATGAAAATAAAAAATAAACCATAAAATCCCCTCAAAGAGCAAAAAACCTTCAAAAAGTGCAAATAAACCTGGAGTCTGAACAGCGAGCACTTGTTGGTGTTAATCTGGGAGATTATGAAGCTTTTCACACACAGCGAGGAGGATCTGACGTCTGCAGACAGGAAGTGGATTCTCGTGACCTCTGTGACCTCTCAGGCCACGCCCCCTCATCCCTGACGTCGTCCAATGAGGAACCTTCAATGCGCCAGGTCGGTGTGGCTGGCGCTCAGGTCGCGACTCATCCTCAGACGATTATTTCGTTCCTGCAGAAAACGAGAAGAAAATGAGATTAGAGACAAAATAAAACACAAAAAAGTCACTTTTTAACATAAATATTCTGTTTTCAGCATAAGTTAAGCTAATGAGTGATGCTAGCAGAGTTTAAGCTCATGTTTCGGACTCTTTCCAGTTTTTTTTAGTGTTAAACAAAACAGAGATTTTGAATTTATCTGCTAAATTTCATATCTGAGAGGCCAGAATAAGAAGAATTTTGCATTTCTGTGCAATAAATGGCTGAAAACTGGTCATAAAGGTAATTAAAGTTTAGAAAAACAGGCCACAGTTTCTCAAATTTCATCTTGTTTCATCCCACCAACAGTTTAAATCCAAATAAATTCAATTTACAATGATATTTAATAAAGAAAAGGAGTAAATCCTCGTGTCTGAGAAGCTGTAACAATAAATGTTTTGTGAAAAAAATGAGAAAAATCCTCCTGTTAATGTGTTAATTAGTCAAAATGATGCTGTGAGTTTCACACTGATGTTGTTATTTTTTATCAGGAGTCATTAGTGTTTAATTTCACATCACAAACGCTGAGTTTCATCCGTAAAAAGCTAAATAAATAAAGTTTTAAGAGAAATAAATTATAAAACACATGAGAGAGAAAAGAATAAAAAGAAAAGAGTCAAAAAGTTTCTGCAGAAAGTTTTTAAAAATGTTTGTTTGTTTTAACCTTTTAACCTGATGAACCAGGAAGAAGATTCACACTTAAATAAAAACACTTAACCTTTAAATATCTGTAAACCTTAAAGCCATTTTGGATTTTTATTAATGATTTAATTAAAATTTAATTGCTGTAATCTAGTTTTTGTTGTATGTATATTAAGTTACTAGTAACTGAAACTGTCAGATAGTAAAAGAGAGGTAAAAAAATTAATTTATGAATGTGAAAAGCTAAAAAATACATTAAAAAATGACAAAAAAAAGGC
>JAQMCX010000015.1:1102751-1113765 GCA_029814765.1 Acanthurus leucopareius
GCTCGCAGTTTGCTGAAGGAGCCGCTCCTCTTCAGGGAGCCCGAGCCGTCCTGATGGGAGACGTCACATGGTTACACGCCTTCATCCACTTCCTGTTCTACACACACACTGGATGCACGTTAGTGTCCGACCAATGAACTGTCGGCCGAAATGAGGCCTTAGATAAAAAAATATCCAGCATGTCGCCTGATGCAGGAAATAAAACTGTTCATTAATTCTTAATAAACAGACGAATGACTGATTTTATTTTGTAAAAACTGCAATGAAACCTGAAAACAACATTGATTCTCTCAGAGGCTTCATGATTTATATGATTATTTAGAGGCTAAAACAACAAAAAGGGCATGTGATCTTATAAATGCAGAGATTTAAAGTGTTAAAAGTTCAGATTATGTTGTCAGATTGAGTCAAACACGAACAAACTTCATGCAAACCTCCGTGTGTGTTCATGATGCAGTGATGCAGACACACACACTCATTTGTAAATCAGTTGTCTGTGCATTGTGCTTTAACACAGCACACCTGAAGTGCATCAGCACAGGTGTGTGTGACAGATTTCACCTTCATCAGCCGTCACTCAGACGCTGCAACAAGCCAACGTACCTAAACACACCTGAGTGGCTTTAACTCAGTGTTTTTTACTAAATGAATCCAGTTCTGATTCGACCTGCATGTCGTTTCTTTATCTGATGATCCTGATTCATCTGTGAGTCAAACGAAGCTCTCATGGACTCAGAAACATGTCGTCCTGCAGCTTCACTGAGTCTTTTTAAGTGAAACACAGTTACAGGAGGACGTGATCGTGTCGTCTCTGACTGTCAGATGTGGATTTGACTTCATTTTGCTGCAGATTCTTCATCTTTCTGTCTTTATTCTGCTACAAACAGGACTTTTATAAACAAACCTCAGAGGTTTTTTTACTGAGAACCAGTGAAAAGTTTCAGGGATGAAAGAGGACGGAGCTGAAAATAAAGCTGAGCATGCTGGGTAATAATCAAAACTAATCAAGCTTATATTTTTATATACTTATTATGTATTTATGTACTAATAAAAATTTAATAACATCTTGTAAAACACTGCATCGTCCTCTTTTAAATTTGACATTTTCATTGGTGCAGTTTCTTGTAGTTTTCCAGCAGACGTTCACTCTGATGAGCTCAGATTTATTTATCTTAATCAGATTAATCAGCTAATATTGGCTGATTATATCAATACCTGGTAGCAATTGATTAAAGATTCATCAAGAAAAATCTCAAATAATATTTACACAAAAAAAGTTCAAGTCAGATTTTCCTGCTGGAGCAACAGATCGAAAGTTGAGGTGTTTTTATAATCCTCTAAAACTTTATCAATGCATAAACTAACAATACGATCAGTTTCTGAACATCAATAATAACCTTGTTTGATCAATTTAATTAACCAGTTTTCCTGCCGGTGATCAATTAAGATTATTTAGAAGGAATGAATGAATGAAATGATGCCACACGCTTTATTTTTTATTTGTTCTGGAGAATAATTTCTACTTTTTCACTGACAGATTTATCAAAAGAAGAGACTGTGACTCCATCTATTGAACTGATCAGCAGGTTTTTATTACCCACAATGCCGCTGCTGCTGAGAGGTATTAATGTTTAGACGTCACTCAGTTAAAGGAAGCACACAGAGAAAAGAGAAGGGACACACAAAGAGGCGACAGGCGCAGGTTTCAGGTGAGCAAAGAGTTTAGGTTTTATTAGAAGTTAAGAAAGACAAACTGTAAGATGCACAACAGGACAGGACACGCAGGAGATTATAAGCAGGAGCCGAGAACAGACACAAGGAGACTACTTCAATTCCCAGAATTCCCACAAAATGCAACACTGACTGTTTACAGCAAACAATCTGCACCCCTTCCCCCTCCCCCTCCCCTCCTGACATCTATATACAGAGATATACAGAAGGTAAACAGGCTGGATGCACAATGTTCAGACCGAAAGCTTCTCACTCCGACATTTAGTGATTTTTTACAGTCAGATTTCATCCGATATCTTCAGTTCTGATCCGGGTTTTACTCCGAACCCATCGTGCATGAACCCTGTCACCTTTAATTTGTCCTCTCGTCGACATCACCACATAGTTTAGTCTGATATCAGTGCGAAACAGATGACACAGAGCGACAAACTAATGACTAAAACTCTACTGGCAGCAGAAAAAACCCCACAGAGCCACACGGTCGATCATGCTGACGAGTCGCGCTGATGTTATTTACAGCGAGTTGGATTCACTACGAGCTTTGAGTCACCACGAATGAGTTCAGGTGCGAACTGAATGGACAAAAAAAGCATCTAACCTCTGCAGAAAGAAAGACGAAGAGGGGGAGAGGAGGGAGGGTAGAGTTCAAAGGTCAAACACGGTCAGTTTCAAACCAGGAAGTCTTTGCCTGAGTTTGTTTCTTCCATCAGTGTCACTTCTCTATATTTCTCATTAAGTCTGATGATTCAGTAAGTTTATTTAAATGGCTCATGTGTGGGAAACTCTGATCTACATAAAGATACAAAGGGATAATTACTATGTTTATTATATTTCTCTTATTACTTGTTTTTATTTCTCTTTTTCGTTTCATATCAGTTTTAATCACACAGATTCATTCTGACCAAAATCATAACAATGTGGATATTTTTAAAGCTTCAAACAGCTGATTCCTTTTTAATTCTTCATCTTATCATGTGAGTCGACAGCCGATATGAGTGTTTAGTTCAAAGACGCTGAAGAGTGACGGAAAAGAGTGTTAAAGGACAGCAGAGAGAAAAAACGGAAGAAGCACAAGTTTAAACGTCACCTTTCTTCCATCCACAGCAGATACACACATTTGAATACAGGAGGCAGAAGTTTGACAAGCTGTTTCCCATCATCCCCTTCTTCTTCTCCTCCCTCCCTTACAACCCAATCCCTGTGAAAATGAACATTAAACCGCTCCGGTTCGAACCCGGCCGTGAAGAATCCCACCAGAACCCGGAGGCGGGGAAAAGAGGAAGAGTCAGAGCTGAAGAAAACTGCAAAGCTTGAAGGGGGGGGTTGAGGCGAGGCGAGGCGAGGCGAGGCGTCCGTCATGCAGAAGACAAGTTTTTTTTTTTAGAACCATTACAAGGCATCTGGAGTTATGCCTGCCGGTCAGACGGAGCAGGAAGAGAGAAGAGAGAGAAGGAAACACGAGCAGAGAGAAAGAGAAAGACAGATGAGAAACGGACAGACAGTTTGTTAGTTTGAACGAGGATAAATTCAGGATGAGAGAAAAAAAGGAAAAGAGACGAGAAAAACAGAACAGAAACGACAAATTAAAGAGACTGACTTCAGATCAGACACAGTTTTTCTCCACCAGCTGGGAAAGAATCACATGAACTTATGAATCAAGTTTGAATTAAAAAACACGCCTGTTTGGTTACGTAAGTGTTAAAACCTCCTTAAGTTTCTCTCCGGCCTTCAGTCATTTTCCACAGTCGGGTCCAAATGTCCCGGGGTCTCGCCCGCCGACTCAACACGAGCCTCAAAAACCCAGAAAACCAGAACAAACTGAGGAGGAAGCGACTGATTTTACAGAGAGACGACAGGAAGATGAGTTATTATCGGCTCTGTCTGACAGGATTCACACCTCCAGCTTCCTGCTTCAGGTGTGACATTAAAAAATAATCTAGTAAAAAGTCTCAGCTGACTGAATGAATCTTAACATGTTAAAAAAAAGCGGTCAGACATTTTTTGACAGGTTGGAAAATTAACACAAGACGTCAAAAATCTACCTGACATGTAATTTTAGGAAATTTCTTGGAGGAAATTGCTTTAAAAACTCATTTAAATCTATATTATAGTTTTGAGATAAGAGCTGCTTTGGTGCTTTTCTGCATAAAATCCAAATATTATAATATATTAAAATATTGAGCTGATATTAGTTTGATATTTCAGATCAAAACCAGCAAACATCAGATGCAAAGTATGGGGATTTTTTTCTTTTACTCTCTATATTAAATTTAGTCTGTCTAATGTAAGTAACTGTGGTGCAGTTCACAGACTCTGCCACTAGATGGCGGCTTTGCACAGTCTAACATGGTGGAGAAACACTGTGTCTGTATCTTAAACATGTTAAAACACTTTAAGAACATCAAGGTTAAACTTCATTAGACAGTGGCTGAAAAAACACAGAGGGGATGCAGATCAGAGACACGAGAGCAGCCAGACACCTGATTACATTTATTATATTTATATTAACCAGTATTTTGTTAAAAAAATGGCTTAAATGTTTAATTAATATAGTGTTTTAGCTGTTTAAGTTTTTTTTCTAATTAAAACAAGTGACTAAATGTAAATTAAAATGTAAATAAAACAGAATATTAGTGATAAAAGTCTATAATCTGTCTAAAACATATTAAACAAAAGCTCAGTGACTGATTATTAACATTTTCTTGGTTAAACTTGTGCACTTTAAGTTTTTCTTTAGCTTCCAGGCTTCTAATCATCTATTAAACATCCTTCCTTCCTTCCTCTCTGGCTGCTAACATGCTGACAAAGCAAAGCAAAGGGAAGGACTGAAACATAAAAATCACACTTTTCACACAGAATGCAGAGGAGAGACACATTTGCAGAGAAACAAAGAGCCCAGAGGACACAGGAAGGAGTACAGTACAGAGCCCATGTGGAGTCGGACGGACAGACTGATGAGTCACGCTGCGTCTCACCGGACGCTTTTTTATGATGAAACTAAGAAGACAGCGTTTTCACACCTGCCTGAGGAGAGAGCTGAGGTGGAAGTGATGATTTCTCTGACAGGCCGGGAGCTCAGGGTCAAACAGAAACACCTAAGAATCATGTTTTTATCCATCTGATGTTCAGTTTATATCATTTTATGTTTTACTTTACTCCTGATTATCTTCCTTATGAACAGGAACATGCTAACTTTCATCTCTACATATATATTTATTCCAAATTTGCTGAATCTATGATGCCATATTGAAAAAAACTGTTTACATTTATGCTAACATAGCATATATGCTAATCTAGATTTTTTAATCTATGTGTGTTTATTTTCTTAACATCTTTCAATTTTATTATCTTTTTTCTGCTTGTTTCATCTCTCTGGTTGTCATCTTGCGTTGCTATAATGCTAAATGTATCAATACAGTTTTATTCTATCATAACCTGTGCCTGTTTTAATTAAGTTTTAGTGAATTTATGATAATTGACTTCCAGCTCGAGCTCTTTCCAGACGCGTCGTGCTGCTCTCCGGTTTAAAAACGGCTCCAGAGATCAGCTGGTGATGTGCGTTTGTCTGCAGGAGGCTCCTCATAACTGACAGGATGCTGAGCGTGAAGACACTGATGTCTCACACCAAACCTCCCAGAGGTACAAGGGGGGTGGGGGGAGAGGAGGATGCTGATTGGTTGTTCAGGGCGCTATGACTACTGTTGCTATGTGAGCAGGCCAGCTGTGAGCAGCAGCAGCAGCAGCAGCAGCAGCAGCCTTTTAGAAAGAAGATGCTGAGCAGCCTACAGAGACTCTACATGTGCAGATATGGAGATGGAGCAGAGACGAGGCTCTGCGGCGCCGAGGTTGAGGTGGGCGTCGCCAACATGAGTTAACCAGAGGCGGTTTCACTGCTGTGAAAGCAGTTTTTTTTAAGGACACGGTTAGTCTGGAAAAAACTCTACAGAGAGAAAGTTTAGTAGAAGAGATTTGTTACTTGTGAGTGAAGCAGTTTGTGAGTGCAGACGGAGATTTAAGGTGGAATGAGTTTGTCGGCAGAGCAGCTTCTCACTCAGAAAGTCGGAGTTACACTAAAGGTCAAGCAGCAGCTACTGAAGTGATTCTGACAGTCAATCAGCATTACCAGAGTGTTTTTACCATCATTCAAACTGATGTGACAGAGTTTACAGTGATTTTTGATGCAACAGTAATAATCTCACAGCATTTTTCTTGAATGAAGCCACTGAAACCTTGATAAATATATTTATCATGTAATAAAATAAAGGATTTAATCGTAAAATGTAGTTTTTTAAACACCAGTTCAAATATTCGGAAAAGATCTCACTTAAAATGATTGCAATAAAGAGTTAAATCTCTAGTTTCAGGCAGTTTTGAAAAGATCTCACAAATTTGAAGCCACTGATATTTAAAATCCAGATCACAAATATAACTAATTTTGATTTAAGGTAAATTAAAGGACTAAACTAAAGCAAAAAAGTGAACATGAACTGATAACAAAAGTCATGTGGCTTTAGAAAAGGATGTTTTACTGACTGATCTCTTTATTGCATAAAAAAGAAAAAACATCAGTGTCTTTCCTGATGTTTCAAAGAGTTCTTCAGTAATTTTGAGGGAAAACTGTCCTGTTGAATAACTCTGATATCTGAAACTTCTAAATTTTAACAGCATCAACCTCACCGAGCCAAAAACAACAAACCAGCTCAGCTACTTTCAGAGAAACTTCTCAGAACAAGTTTGATGTGACTTCGTTTTAGCTGCTGCTGAGTCACAGATCTGTTTCCGTGTCAGTGGCTTCAGTCCAGAAAGATGCCAGCTGTCTGTCTGTCTGTCTGTCTGTCTCTCTGCCTGTGGTGGAAACGTGTGTGTGTTCCTGCTCTCAGACTCGTGACGTGGCGAGGGCTGTGTACTGTACTTACCCCGTTCCACTCCACGCTCATACTCACTTCCTCGCCACCGTCCGGCCCGCTCTCGTACTTCACCGTGTCGGAGTTGAGGCTCTCGCGGCTCCGCCGCTTCTCGCGGGCCTCGGGCTCGCTCAGGACCTCCGCCACGCGCTGCTTATGCACATTGTCCAGACCCTGATCAACACACACACACACACACAAACACAAACACACACAAACACAAACACACACAAGGCAGCAATAAATGCCAGTTCAACTAATCCAATTACAGCAAAAGCTGAGCACCTCTGCCACCTTCAGCTCTGGTCCACACATGGACGCTGTGCAGCTGACAGGAACAAGTGCCAGTTCATCCGATCCAATTAATACTGAAGCTATAGACTTCGACCACCTGCTGCACCGAACGCAGGCCTGCCAGGCAGAGAAACAAACACCGAGCCAGCAAAGTCCGTTTTTTAAAGGAAGAATTAGGAAAAGCTCAGAGTTGTTGTTTATTAAAGGAAGTTGTTGCAGAAACAGAAACAGAAACTTGTTGTTTCCTGCAGCAGAACCACAAACTCTGCTCCTGATTATAGAAACACTCAGAGCAGCTGAGCAAACATCGAGTTTACGCAGCTCCAAAGTGAAAGTAGGACACCAAAAAACTCATGATAACTTTTATATTAACAGTTAAACGTGTTAAAATTAGATTTTTAAAGTTGCATTTAAGTTCAATGACTTTGTAAATAAAGTTTTGTCATTATGTTCACACGTTAAAGTCAGATTTAACATGAGCACAGAGAAACTTTCTCCTCAGCAGACGGGTGTGAAAACAGACTTCTGGTGTCAAATACAAGTGAAGTAACAAGATGTGGGAGGAGAAGTTTTTAGTTTTTAGATGAAAAATACTTTTTTGAAGCAAATTAAGTGAAATTTCTGCTAAGAAAGATGTTGGCAAAGTGAAAACAGCCTCTGACATAATTAAAGCCGGACCGAAGCTCCGGTTACACCACAGAGCAGCCTGACGCAAAGTCTGTTTCCGATGATCCCGTCTGAAGAATTAATTATTCAAGAAGGAAAAACAGACCAACAGGTCAGCAAACTGTGGAGCTGTGATGTTTTCAGAGTCTGAATGTTGCTTTGTTATAATTTTATCATTTAAATTATGGAATTAAACAACATAAAAGAGATTAAACATGTCACAGAATTTGATTAATTTCAGAAACTCTCTGCAGCTGCAGGACACAGCTGCGCCGCAGGAATCTGGCGTTAACAGTTTTGCGTGTTGCTTCCTAACTGAGCGGTACTTGACATTAAATCCTGGGAGGAAATCCTAATTTAGGAGGAAAGCTGCGGGGCTTCACGGCCGCCTCCCGCTTCTTATTTCCACAGGGGGCCGAATTAAGTTTCAAGGCGAAACCATCAGAGGCGGTGAGAGCTACGATCCGGACTTCTCAGCATCCTGAGGGTGTCGTCTCTTTTCTAATTTTACACCAGACTGAACATTTTCTGCCTTTTTATCCGCCGTGAGCGCGGAGCTCTTTCATCTCAGCGCCAGTCGTCCTCCGCTGTAACTGCAGTCTGAACACAGACGGAGACTCAGGTGTTTTCAGTCGCATCAACACACCTGCTTTCTGGAACGCATGGCGGCTTCCTCCAGAGTCTCAGCCGCCTCGAACTTGCCCTGCCGCCTGTAGAGGGCGCCCAGGTTTTTCAGAGTGGTGGTCACTGTGGGGCTGCAAGAACAAGCAGGAGGAACGTTTTATCACTGAGAACCAATCAGGTGAAAGTTTTCACTCATTCAGAGGAACAATATTCACATTTACTGCACAAATAAATTGATTAATACAGATATTTGAGTTTAATTGCATTGTTTTTGAGATACAGCAGTAAAACAGTGACTGGATTCATCTTGTTTTTGAGAAACATTTGCATATTTTCTGGCCCAAACCACTGAACTCCTCAAACAAACTGACCTGTCCACTTTACAGGCTTTGTACCAGCCTCCATATTCTCCAAACGGTGAGCCGTCCTTCTGCTTCCCCTGCAACACAAAACTTCATCAGTTTACAGCTAAACTGCTGCATGTGAATCCATGTGGTCTCACATGAAGGATCAGAGTCTGGACAAGAAGCACGAACCATAAACTGAGATGTGAAGCGACATTAACTGATAAAAATGAACCCATTTTCAGAACTAGAGGCTCTTTAATATCATCAAAGATAATATTTAACGGTGAGATTAAAGTCGAATCAGGATTCTGTTTAAAACCATGTTGAAAATAAACTCAGACCTGCAGCATTAGATGGTTATAAATGAGACTTTATCTGCTGATCCAACTCTTTTTAATGTCAGTCTCTCCTGTTCAATCTTAAATAACATCATAAAAACGTCAGATTAGCTCAGCAGTGTCATCAGTGTCTGCTTGTCTGTGATTTGTGTTAACAGGCGTGAAACTTAACTGTAGTTCACAAGTCAAAGTGTCAGATTTTTAGGACAAAGATTAAAACATCATATCAGTGTAAATAACATGAAACAGACTGAGAGCTTCTGAAAAACATCGGCAGACTTCTCTCACCTTGCTTTGTTCCTCTCTCTCCTCAGCGTGCATCCAGATCGGTTTGTTCTCGTCTGCAGAGAAACATGAAAGAGACGAACATTCGCTCAGATAAACAGAAGCAGAGAAGATTCAAAAGTCACGATTCTGGAGAAATATTATTCGTTTCTCAGCTGAAAGTTTGTTTTTGTTTACGGCAGCCTGGAAATATTAACCTTTACATTAGAAGAGGAGAGGAGCAGAGGTTGTGTGTGTGTTTGTGTGTGTGTTTTTAGCTCCTCTGCATATGTTTGACATGTAAATGTGTGTTTGTGTTTATCATCCAGTCACTTTTCGTACCGTCGACGGAGCCGAACTCCCTCTCGTGAGCGCGGGTGAGGATTTCTTTATACAGAGTTTCAGCCTGCTTGAACTTGCCCTGTTTCAGGTAACAGGACGCCTGAAAAACACAGAGATCCAAATGTTCAGAGGACACATTTCTAATAATCATGAAGTATTTTAGGTTTTTCTTTTCTTTTTTTTAGGTAACATAAACTAACAACTGCATCGTGCTACACTGCAAAATGTTGATGTCAGACTTGTAAAATCAACAACAAATGAATGAAACAGGAAGAATAAATAAGATCAGAGTTTCAGACAAACACAAATAGTTTGTTTTTTTTAAAAATTCAGACTCATTAAAACATTTAAAACAAAAGCTTAACAGGGTGAAATAAACATCTTTAGCTCTACTGGACTCTTCCAAAGTCACATCATTTGCACAAAAGCACAGATGAGTTTTGCTGTGAAACTTCACTGGCCTTCAGTTCTTTAGTGTTCATTTTTATTTTTATTCATCAGCAAGTGAATCCTTAAACCAAAACTTCAACTCTGTGTCAAATCCACCACATAATTTGATTAAGCCAATGAAATAAAAGGACGTGTTATTGGCCGACATGTGGTTTTGTTATTCATTAGCACAAAATAAACACAGATTCAAATTAAGGATGAGCTGCAGCGCCCCCATCGTGATTACTCTGAAACTGATTTGCTGTTATTAATCCATTTAAATACCCTGGAGTGTGTTAAACCTCATTAATAAAACACTGCCCTCCATTAGCCGGCGCTCATCTCACCAGGTTGTTCTTGGTCTTGGCCACGTTGGGGTCGTCGGGGCCCAGTTTGGTCTGATAGATCTCCAGCGCTCTCATGTAGTAGTACTCCACCTCTTCGTACTTCCCCTGGTTCTGACACAGCAGAGCCAGGTTGTTCAGCTGCTTGGCCACATCTGGGTGGTCCTTCCCGAGCACCTGGGACGGAGGAGGGCGACAATAACGTTTATTTACATCAAACCACCACCAAACGTGTTTCTGACAACAGCCTGCGTCTCCGTGGTGCCATTTGGTCGACAGCTCTCATCCAGGGAGAGGAATCACTTCCTGCCTGAAACCCGGTGACAGGAAATCTGTTGTTGCAGTCGGCACCCAAACATTTCTCACTTAATCTTGTCATTACCGGTCAGTAATTATTGTACTTAATACTCTGAATTTTGCTCAAGAGTTACAACCTTTATGTCTAGTTTTTATCATGTTTTTATTTTCTAAAAGGCAAAACAGCCTGAAAACACATTAAACACTGAAAATACCATGAAAGTCCAAGTGCAATACTAATAAGTGCAATAATAATGCTGAATGTCTTGAACGCAATATCCCGGTTGTTTATTTACATTCACAATTTTTTTTTTCTATTCTATTTTTACTTAAATTATACATGTATATATTTTTTTAATTGTGTTATTATTGTATATTTTGTTATTTTGCACCTTCTGTTTTTTTGCACTGTCTGCGAGAGCTGCTATTTTTTA
>JAQMCX010000015.1:1122314-1187009 GCA_029814765.1 Acanthurus leucopareius
AATTTTCCATTAATGCCTCTGCTAGGATAATCACACTAGTGTGTGTGTGTGTGTGTGTGTGTGTGTGTGTGTGTGTGTGTGTGTGTGTGTGTGTGTGTGTGTGTTTGTAAATCTGTGCTTGTCGGAGATGTGTAGGTGGCTCTGCCTGACCTTACCAGCCTCTTTGGCCTTAATATGAAAGACTGGCTATTGGCAGAAAATATGTTATCAAACATGATTCTCCAGGGAATTTTCATGCAGCTTTTTCTGCTATTAAACCGCTCCAAATTTTCAGGCCTCTCAGGAAGTGTAGAAAATTGAAACTCACAAAAAAATAGATCTCATATACAAGGCTAAAAATACATTCCTTTAACATGAGCATTTAGTATGTTGAACTAGATTTTAATCCTTCATGGGGAGTTTACAAAAAAAGCTCTCCATTTGCCAGCAGAACACTTAGTAAGATTAAAAAGCCTCCCCTAACAGCCTCATTGTGAGTCAGCTCTGCCTGTATTAATGTCTTTGTAGATTAGAAACAGCGAGGGGGCACGCTAGGGGTCAGTGCTAGAAGCAGGTAGTACAAGCCGATTTTCGCCCCCACCCGCTACCGGCCAACAGCTGGCTTTACAGCGCGCTGCTGGCCCTGCTGATTAGATGAAGTACCTCAGTTTATCCCATCTACTCCCTCAACCCTGACCAGGGAGATCCTGGAGCATGTTTATGCTCCTGCCAAGAGAAATACTGCGGCGAATGAGGCCTCCATAAAGACACAACTGCAGACGCACCCAGGTGACAACTCACACTTTCCAGTTCAACTCAGGACAAAGAAAAAAGAGAAAAAAAAGTAGAGCAAATGAGAATAAAAGAGAAGAGCAAAACAGAGACAGGGACCGAGACAGACAAACAACAAGGAGGTACAATGCATGGGGTCTCTGCTGCCATTCTCCCGGTGTTGCCCCCAGGCTTGATGTCTCAGAAATGTTGCATTGAAACCAAACAGGGATAACTAATTGTACATTTCAAATGCAAAGCCTGCCTACAGGGTAGTTTGGCAGGATTGCATGTAAAAGGATTTATACGTGTCTGCTCCACAGAGAGAAGCCAACGGATGTGCATGCCAAACTGCATGCCTTTTCTGAGTTAAACAGAGAGGCAAAACAAAACAATCAAACGACAAGCATTTTATTCCCCCCTCAAAGGCATTGCTGGATTTGACAAGGTCTAAATTGTGCTACTGTTAGCATCAACCTCACATCAAAGAAACTCTGTAATTCTTGTTAGAGACGTCACAACAAATAGGTGACAACAAAGTTGAGCTTCATGACGCGAGCAGTCATCAACACTCCAAATGGTCCTCTGAAGCACAACCCAAATAGAACAAAACAAATGGAGCTCATTGTAACACCTTCATTACATGTCTCTAATGAATTTTGGAGTTTTTGATAACATACTGAAATTTGAAACTGACTGTATGATTTTATTCATGATGAGTAGGAGAAACAAAATCATAGAGATCCAGTCAAAGCAAAATACTGAGCAATAAGACTTCTGTTTTGTGCAATTTTTAGGTTGTGACTAAGACTTTTTAGCCTTTTTTAACTAAAATACTTTCAGAGGGATGGTCCTCTATTTGTTACAATCAAATAGGACCCAAACGCAGATAAAAAATTCACTTATTTAACCAAAAGCAAGCTCTATTAAAAAATAAGCTGATAATACAAAAATCAAACAAAATACAAAGTCCAACAAAACAGACAAAATCAAAAAATACAAAATAACTCGAATGCTACGAAGCAAAGACGCAGGGAGATCAGGACCAGAGACAGGACCAAGGGCTGATGAAAACACAGGGAGTGACAGCAGACAACACAGCACAACACGGCACCACACAGCACCACACAGCACCACAGACGATCCAACAAATATGAAGGGGAAAAACAGAGACTATATACACACTAGGGTGATAAGACACAGGTGGGGCAATCAACACAGGTGAAACATAAGGGCAGGGCAGGTAATTACAAAAGGAGGGAAACTTGACAGGATGAGGGCAGCAAGACAGAGCATGATTTACCAAAATAAAACAGGAAAAAATGAAACAAGGATATGTACAAAAAGTAAACTTGACATACAACTTAAGAATTAACTGAATTAAAACTACTCAATTAGCGAATCATGACTGTACCCCCCCTCTAAGGGACGGCTTCCACACGTCCCAAACAAAGTCCGAAAAGAGTCTCAGTCCAAAAAGTCAGAAGAGTCAAAACTAGCCTAGGGTTGGTGGTGGGCATCTGGAGGAGAGATGAAAGGTGTGAGAATGAAGCAGGTCCAGAGGGTAAACAGGATGATGGACTGGTGGGCCGTGACCAAGAAGACACCCCTCAGGATGTCAGCTGGAGGCTGGAGACTGGAGGTGCATCCCCCTGGAGGACGAGCAGGAGCCCAGAGTTAGAGGTGAATCACCACTGAAGATCTGGCAGTAGACCAGCACCGAAGGCAGAACCACTCTGGAGGTCTGGCTGGAGGCCGGGGCCAACGGAGAAACTGCTCTGGAGGTCTAGCTGGAGGCCAGGGCTGGCAAAAGAACCACTCTGGAGGTTGGCCCAGGACCCGGCAGCAAAGGCAGAGCCCTTCAGGAGGTCGGCCTGGAGGTCTGCTGAACAATGGTAGAAGCTTAAGATTAGGCAATGGCAACAAGAGTGCAGGACTGGAGGTCGGCAACAGGAGTGCAGGACTGGAGCACTGCGAGGAGGCTGGGAAGGAAGAGGAGGCTGAAGGGCTGGAGGCTGGCAACAGGAGTGCGAGCTGGAGGCAGTGGGGCTGGAGGCCATGACAATGGAGTAAATAAAGAAAGCAGCAGGCTGCTGAGGATCCCCAGAGAACTGCTGTTACTGCTGCTGAGGAACTGGAGGCAGCTGCTGCTGTTGCTACTGCTGAGGCACAGGAACTGGAGGACTGGAGGCAGTAGCTGCTGTTGAGGCACAGGAACCGTAGGCAGTTGTTGCAGCTGCCGAGGTCCAAGAACTGAAAGCAGCTGCTGCTGAGGCACAGGAACTGGAGGCAGCTGCCTCCGCTGAGGCACAGGAACTGGAGGCAGCTGCTGCCGAAGCACAGGAACTGCAGGCAGCTGCTGCTGAGGCATAGGAACTGGAGGCAGCTGCTGCTGAGGCACAGGAACTGGAGGCAACTGATGCTGCTTCTGCTGCTGACAGCGGCACAGGAACTAGAAGCAGCTGCTGAGGCACAGGAACTGAAGGCAGCTACTGCTGCTGCTGCTGCTGAAGCACAGGAACCAGAGGCAGTAGCTGCTGCTGCTGAAGCACAAGAACCGGAGGCAGCTGCTGCTGCTGCTGACACGGCACAGGAACTGGGTTAGTATGTGCCAGGACCCCTGACACTAGAACTAGATTGGTGTCAGCTGAGCCCCTGGACACTGAAACAGGAACAGGACTGGCATGTGCCAGGATCCCCGACACCGGAACAGGATTGGTGTCAACCAGGACCCCACATGCAGGAACAGGAACAGGAACAGAGTTTGCCAAGACCCCTGACACTGGAACTAAACTGGTGGCAGTGAGGACCCCCATGCTGGAACAGGAACAGGAACAGGAACAGGAACAGGAACAGTGTAGACCAGGACCCCTGACACCGGAACTGAAGTAGTGTCAGCCGGGTTCCTGGACACTGAAACAGGACCGGGATTGGTGTCTGCCAGAATCCCCGACGACGGAACTGGATTGGTGTCAGCTGGGACTCCCGACATTGCAAGATCAGAGGCATGAGCTGGAACCCCTGATGCCTGAAGAGCAGAGGTGTCAGCTAGAGTGCTGGGCAACAAAGAGTCTAATGGTTGGTACTCTGGAGCACCAGGCAGCGGAGAGCCACTGGTGCTGAGCTGCAGTGAGGCCTGAGAGCTGGGCTGCCATGAGGCTGGAGAGCTGGGCTGCTGTGAAACTTTGTTTCCACGGCCAGGCCATTTATTCCTGAGAGGGTTTAAGTTCAGAGCTGAATGCTCCATAACACTTCAAGGACCCCCACATGCCAAGCGGGTGTCAAAACAAGGGTTTAAATCAGAATATGACTCAAAATCCTGAGGCTAAGGCTGATAACTAGCAGACTTAGCTGCGTGATAACTAAAATATTCAAAAAGAGTCACCATGTGGGGAGCTGAATTATCTGCTGGGTCCATAATGGTCAGATCGTTCTGTCACAATCCATCAAGGAGGACACAAAAGCAGATATAAAACTCACTTATTTAACAAAAAGTGAGCTTTATTAAAAAACAAGCTGATAATACAAAAATCAAACAAAATACAAAGCCCAACAAAAAAGACAAAATCAAAGAGGGCTGATGAAAATACGGGGAGTGACAACAGACGACAACATGCGACAACATACAACAACAGACGACACAGCACGACATAGCACGACAGGACACGACAGGGCACGACAGACTATCCAACAAAGACAAAGGGGAAACAAAGACACCATATACACACTAGGGTGATGAGACACAGGTGGGGCAATCAACACAGGTGAAGCACATAAGGGCAGGGCAGGTAATTACAAAAGGAGGGAAACTTGACAGGACATGGGTAGCAAGATAGAACATGATTTCTCAAAACAAAACAGGAAACAATGAAACAAGGATATATACAAAAAGTAAACTCGACACAACTTAAGAATTAACTGAACTAAAACTATGACACAAAAATGACACTATTGTTGAGTAGCACAAAGAAGAAGAATTGAGAGGGCGTATTAAAACAACTTTAATGTGATATTGTTCTTTGTGACTCTTTCTTTGCAGTACTCTAACAGGATGTGGGTAATGTTAGGATGAAGCATGATGAAGAGTCATTCTTTTTCTTTTCTGTTTTGTAAATGGTTTTGACTGGTTTTCATGTGGATAATACAATGGGTTAAGCTGTGGTGAAACGTCACTGAATTGTCCGGCAGTCTTGAATGCATCATGCCTGCAGTGCACGCAAAGCGGCTGCTGTGTCACCTTTAAATGACTTCACAAGACTCAGGTAGATGGCTGCCACCGAGAAGATGACAAGACGTCAAGTCGCATGTTTGCCGATCGCCACAGCTGACCAACACCCACAGACGTTAATAAAACTAGTATTAATTTTCGAGTTTGACCCCAACCAAACAACAACTGAACTCTAACGGAGCTTGGGCTCGCCGATCACCTCAACACTTCGTACAGCGAATCAGGCTGGAGGCTTGCCAACGCACAGGTGAGCTTACCCAGCTTGTGTCTCCGGTCATGAAAACCAGTCCTACCTTTCAACTGACTGTCTCTTTCTTTAACACTAGATGTTAGGGGCTATTAAATAGTGACCGTGTTTATTTACCTGGGCTTATCCCGTAACAGTAATAACATGCCCGCGAGTGTTTAATGAGCTCATTTAGCAGCTCATTATTGCCAGTCTTTGTGCTACACTAAGCTAAGCTTACTAGCTTCTCACAGTAGCAGCGGTACTGGCAGATAACAATAAGCTTACATAAGGCACGCTGATTGAGAGTGAGTGGAATGGGACCAAAGTATGAGACTAACAAACTGTCTCATGATGGGTTTACTTCTTGATTCACTCGTAATAAGTAACTTAAATTTTTATCTGGGACTTGCTAAAGTGAGGTATAGCAGTAGCAAAAGCAGAGTGAGGTCATACATTCAGGAAATGTCAGACAACAAAAGTTCCATATATCCTTACCTTGTATGACTGTCTTCTGTTCTTCAATAAGTCATGCACTCTGATGGTAAACCCCTATAAATTTTTTTTTTGGCCACTTAAACTATAAACTGTAACAACTCTGGTAAGGCTTGGACTCAGGTGCAGAGGAACACACAGGAGACTGAGTGAGGTTCAAAATAAAAATCACTGTCTTTACTAAAGTTCATCAAAAGCAAAATACAAACAAGGAATCCAAAAAGGCTAACAAAAACAGACAGGAAAAGGGCAAAGTCTCAGAATTCAAAAAGAACAGGCAAGGCTCAAAAATCACGGTGAAAAAAACACAGCAAATCATAGAAGGTCAGGTCATGGGGAACAAAGACAATCTGGCAAAGACATGAGGAACTGGTGGGTATATATACACAGAGATGGTAATAGGGTAGTCAGGGCCAGGTGAGTGAGTGGCCGCAGGTGTGGTTGATGAAAGGCGGGAAAAACACAGGAAACTGAAACGACACAAGAGGTTAACATACAAAATAAAACAGGAAACAACATGACAAAATCCAGAATGTTATGTAAACACAACATCGACAGCTGGCAAATGCATCAGAAAAAGAGCAGCTTATTAACTCATTCCAGGAGCAAGGTTCATTTGGGGCAATTTTTTGGTCCACACAATAATTGTAAGTCCATTAGTCAGTATATTATTAGCTTTGTTTTGTTCCACCCCTGAAAAAAAATGTTTTGGCTTTTTAGTTTCAAAAGGCTTCATTATGCTCACCAGCTAGCCAACTAGTATGTCCCTCATTTGGTGTTTGGCAGGTGGTGTGTAATCCAGACTTTAATCTGGATAATAATCAGGGTTGTCAGAAAATCTTCAAAGCAAGGAAGCGCCTGTTGCAGCTATAAACAATGCTAAGGAGAAAACAGAGTGAATTAAAACTGTTTGGCTGCTCATCATATAAACAGAGCAATGAATTAGAAGACACTAAAAGCTTTGCAGACTTAAGAGGAATGATGGAATTGGGTGATAATTCTCCGTGAATTCATCATTATGCAGCTGCACCCCTCACATTAAGCATTATAGTTTGATCCATTATTAGTGTAAAAATATTGATTTGTGCAGCTTTAAACTTTAAGCTCTTGACTGGACAATATGTATTCATTAGTTGGTTTTAATTTTAACTTACTCAGTTAATATATGGTGTGATCATATAGTAATTTTTAGTAATTTGTTTTTCCAAATGTGACTAGTTTTGTATGATAACTTCCATGTAATAAGATAAACTACAATAGCAGAGCATTCATTTTATTCAGATTCAATGGCCATAAGCTAAGCTATGTTCTGTACAGAACAAAACTGAAAAAAAACTGGCCAAGAAAGAAAGGGGCTGAGAATAGCAAAAAAAAGAGGGTACAGAAAAGAAATCCAGTCAATGAGCAGTCGCAGAATTCAAGCAGAGAACCTGCATTTCAAAGCCAAAGGAAATTGATTAATGTATTCTCTTTGAAGGCTGCTAACCTGGCCAATTTGAGCTCAGGTTTACTTTTTCAGATACAAGCCTGATACATAAAAGCATCATCATGCAGATTGAGCGAGCAAGGACTTGATCAGCACAGGCTATGGCATCAAAAAAGACTGGAGGGCAAGAGTGAAGCATATGTCCATGTGCCTTATATGAGCTAAAAATATCCTTAAAAATGCACAGTAAAAGTAAAGTGATAGAATGAGAAGCATGATGCATGAAAAGCAGATGGTGTATTTTTCTGGTATGAAGATTAAGATTAAGATGAAGATGAATTGAATCATCTGAGTTAATATTTAAGAAAAATCATCTTATGTAAGATCCACATAGGGAATTAGTGCTTATGGAATAAATAACTCATCATATGTGACTTAAGTTCACATCTGACCTGCTGTATGCAGCTTTAAGATCCACTCAAAAACATGTCTGTCTCCTGTTTATGCCCCCTTGAAAGTCTGACCTTGACTATGCTGACTTCTGTCTGTTCAATGTTTGTCGCAGGAGAGATTTCTTTCACAGAAGAGGGAACAAAGAGGGAAATATCTATACACTTTTATCAAATCTGAGATTCAAAAGTACCTTTGACAAGCTAGACTTGGTATGTCAAAAGCAGATTGCAGGCAAAGAAACCCAAAATCTAAACCTTCAGGCACGGAGCGAGCTTCTCAGTGCAGAGAGTGAGAATTTGCATTCACACAACCACTAATGCTGTGTGAGTGCAAATTCATGTTATAGCCTAATATGGTGATATATGTAGGCTGTTTACCTACTGAGCTGTATTCTTCAAACTTCATGCTTTGCATATTTATTTTATGCATATTTGCATATGCAGAAAAGTTGTTTACTTTTTAAACAACTTTTCTGCATATGCAAATTCGGTCATAGGTCCAGTCCATTTCACCAGGTGACAAATTGGTTAGGAAAGGTTGCATTCAAATGCCTTAAATGCTAAAGAGTTCAACGAAATGACCAAGATTAATTCATCGGTTCCATAGATGCGTTGTATGCTAAGATATGGGCTGCAGGTAGAAATGGGTTTTGATTAGTAAAATGTGTCAAAACAAGCAAGAGGCAAGTTACAGATTGAAAATTTAATTAAATTGGCCCCTGGTATGTATCTGTCTTAAAATAAGGAAAAACAACTTCTAGATATTCAAATTGGTTTTTGGTGTGAGTGTTTTCAGTGGAACCAACTTAACCTTAAATTCTCTTAATAAACATTATTTTACTTCCTGTATAAAACTTGAACCGGGGCACTGTGGGGTGACTAAAGTTTCCCTGAAATTTTAATCAAAGTGATCACATTTCACTTTGGATTGCCACACTGAATAGCAAAGTAGTTTGAGCTATACCTCACCATTCCACCTAGTCTGGTAAAAAATGTTATGTCGCAGCGCTGCAACTTGAAAGTAAAACTAGTGTGGAAAAAACCTCTTCATTTTTTGTATTGGTGTTAGAGTAATGTCTTATGTAATATTGGTGTAAGAGCTCATTTTAAAAATGAACAACACTGGATAACACAATTGGCTTTTTGCAGCTCTTTTTTTTTTAAAGGTTTACATGCTTTTTGAATATCAAGCCTGACTGCAACTCTCAGTAATGGGGGGAAAATGATTGAAATTGTGTAGCCTACAATGAAAAGAAAATCATAATAAATGGGGTAATTATTGATATTGTGACACAAATATTCTCCTTGGCTGTCACTGAAAGAAAATGTCACATTCTTTGCACCACAGTCTAAATAGCAGCTATTGGAGCTTTGAACACCTAATAAGTCTCATACAAGACTTCTTCTTTCTGCAAATTGAAAGCATCGGCCAAGCTTCATTTATCCTTTGCAGACACCTGACATCCCATTTAAAAACATAAAATAAAATTCTTCTGGTGTGAATCATGCTTCCTTTTCATTTTCTCTGTGAAAACTTACAAAGCTTATAAATGTAGTCAGGGATTTGGAAGTAGTCATGAGACGAGATCATCGGGTGATCACATATATGCTGCTTTTCCTTTAGTGCCCTATTAACTTCCCTTCAAAGAGACCCTCCATCCCTTCGCTCATCTGTGGCCAAGGTTTTCTCACAGCGGCTGAGTGTAATAAAAGGCAGCAGGGCAGCTCATGTGTGAATACACCTCTGACAGTAGTCACAATTCAAGCACTTTTGAAAACCACCAATAAACAACAGAGGAGGGCAAAAGATGCTTACAGAGGCAATAAGTGTGGTCAAAGCAAAGAACAAGTGTTGTGAGAGGAGGCAGCGGCCCAGTCAGGAAACTCCCAGGCTTTATGTTGATTCATTACTCTATTAGGCCTCGTGACAGAGATAAGGAGCAGCATGTTTCAAAGTGATAGCTGACCTCTGTGTTTTACCCATCCCACCACCAACATCCCCCAAGCAGCTCTGTTTTTTAAGCAAACATGCTCACTTACACATAAAACAACAAACACTGGCAAGCTAACTCCCTCACACCCATATGTGCATGCGCACAAAAAAAACATGTTGTCAAAGAGAGCCACAAAACACTCAAGCACTGACACTGTATCCTTGTGTCAGCATGATTCTGCACATTAACACACAGACACAAAGACACACACAGAACGGATATGGGCAAGTGAGCACATCTGTGCTTTGGATTGCAAGGAAAAAGCAGCCAACACCCATAAAATACAAATCTCCTACTGTATCACTTTATGAGTAAGCCTAACCTAAAATGACCAACAAAGTAAACTTGCACATGAAGCTAAACAAAAGGTAACATATTGTGTCACAGGAAGCTTTTTCTTTATCTATAAAGAAATCACATTCAAATGAAGACTTCATCCTCTCCCTTCTACGTCAGAGGAGTGTGAAGTTTATTGACAATAAAATATGTTAGTGAAGAAGTTGATGTGCTTTCTAAAATTTAAATTCAAAGTACTAACTCAGTCAAGGCTGTATCATCTTTCCATGAGGAGAGATAGAGAGCCAAGCAAAATATCACAAAGCACTGGGGTTATGACATGAATCAGTCCCAAATGTTTTGGTGACTGCATACTTAGAATGTGAGTAATCATGCAGCCTCGATGAGACAAGAGTAGGATGTGTGCATCTTGTACGCAAACTGTTACAGCCCAGTTTTAATCTTGTTCATTAAGTCAACAAATAGTCAGCTACATAATACACGTAGAAACTTGTACAACATGTTAATTGAGTTTTACTAAACAATAGATGAAAGCATTTTTTCAGAGGATGCTTTTGAAATTGTTTCTGGAGAGACACTGCCCTCGACATTATACCAAAACTATTTGTGTGGCTATGATTGACTTGAGTAAGTGAGAGAATGTTGTTATGTTGGTTTGTCTGTTGTGAAATTGTTTACCTTAGCCTTTAAGCATGGGTATTTTTCACCAGTATGAAATTTGTCACTAGATGTGGCATTAAAATCTTCCCTTGAAACCTTCAGAGAACTGCAGGGTTTTTTTTGTACTAATCTGCACTGTGCAATATCCAAAATTGTCTGAAAAGGCTAAAGCCGTGTTTGAGCCCTGTCCAGTTTCAGTAGTGCTTACATTATCATAAATATACAGGTGCACAATGCATCTTGGTAGATACCTTCATTGCTACTATCCCTGAAGATCTTTAGAGGCTATCTCTCCAAAACAGCCCCGCTCTGTCAGCTGTGGTAACATCCACATTTAAGCTGAATTGCACTGATGGAAATTGAACTCACCAGAAAATCCACTGATTTATCTCTAATCTGTCTGGTGTTTGGTGCTGTTGACAGAAATTCAGCTTAATCATGGAACAGTTTTGGATCTTTGTCTGGTCCTGGACTTGAAAGGACCAAATGGGCTCCAGTTCATGAGCTGACTGAATTTTCTTTGCCTACTTTTTGGTTTAGAATAAGCTGTACTTCTCAACATAAATGCCAAATTGTCCCTCACAAAGATGACAGCCCTTTTACAACCACAAGAAACAAATAAGCAATAATACTAAAAGCTCTAATATGACATGTAAATCATATACTTTTGTCCACTAACAACAAAATGCTATTGTCAACTACAAAGTTGTCAGGTTACCAGTGGAGAGTTGGTAACTTACCCCTCGACTATATTGTTTGGTGTTAGGCAACATAAGACAAGCAACATAAAGAAATATTAATGTCTTTATATTGCTGATAGTTATAATCTCTCTCTGCTTATTTTGGTATTGATGAGTTAGGCACTTAAAGGAATTTGCTTTGGACTTACTGATGTAGTAATATGGCTAGATGCATGTATCCTGTAACCACAGATATGTTTGGGTCGTCTCAGGTCTCTGTTAACAGACCTGAGATGAGACAAATTTCCTGTTGTGATTATGTGAAGGAACATGTAGAGACAAAAGTTTTCACAGTGGAAGAGCCCGCAGTCTTGCGTGTTTGGAGTGCAACTGAGAGAATGCTGATGGTTTTCACTGACATTTGCGAGGCTGTGCACAATGGATTCATCCCCCATGGTCACACTATTAATGCCAAGTACTACTGTGGCGTTTTGAGGCATCTGAGAGAGAACATTGGGTGGAAAACCCTGCACTGTGGTGTGATGACAATTGGGCTGTCCAACATGACACTGCGCCCACTCACAGCGCCTTGAAGATGCACAAGTCTCTTGCCTACAACACCCATGTCGCCTACTCGCCAGATGAGGCTTCCTGTGACTTCTTTCAATGCCCCAAAATAAATTATGGTCAATGAGATGTAGTTGTAAACCTAATATCAGGTCCATGGTGGAATAAAAATTGTTCATATACCATTGGTCACAAAATTGCATCTAACAAAAGTACTAAAAATGATAAAGCAATGAAATTCTGAACACTTATTCAAGAAAAGTTTATAGTCATTCACATTAATGGGCAGTGCTCCCTACAGACAACAGGAATATTACAAAGAAAAACAGGTAACTATTATGCTTTAACAACAATCAATCCCAGATACAGAAATATCTGGAGTTTATTTGAAACATACTGTATGTTGCATATGAAAATAATGATATTCTTACAATTTTATCTACTCTCTTAGCAGGAAGGTCAGCGGTCCTCTTATAGCAGCTGGTATGTACTCAGTATCTTGGCTGAGGGCTGATTTCATCAAGGTGTCTGGTGGCCCACACAGAGCCTTGAGCTGAGCTGTATGTTGATGGACAGCCTCTTTAACTACTCCACCTTTCTACCTTCCTCCTACACGCTATTTCTTTAAAGCATATTATTAATCAACTAAATGGATCATGGTATAGTACACATAATCTGAAGCATGTAATATGTAATGGATTATCTCAGGGGCGCCCATTATGTCGATCGCGATCTACCAGTTGATCGCAAAGGTAATGTGGGTAGATCGCATGGCATTAAAAAAAACCCATCCAATCTAATCCAATCCAATCCGTGCAGACGGGAAGCTGCATCTGCTATTTCAGAGCAATTTGCGGGTCTTTCCCCGGTTATCATGGAAACAGACAACAGGAAGCTGAGTGACTCATACGCAAGCTACCGAGTTGCCCAGTTTATTTCTACTAAACTTCAGAGAGGGTATAAAAATGAGTGGGGGAGCTGCAGCACAAGTCATCAGAGTAAGGTAATGACAAAAAATGTGCACAGTTGTATTGTGCAATATGGGTTCATGCAGTTATGCAAGGTACATCAACTCATGCATTTTTATAGTAAGTAGATCATTTCGACTTGGTCATTTTATAAGTAGCTGGCAAGCTGAAAAAGTGTGGTCACCCCTGCTTTATACTAACATGTGCCAGAGGACTTTTAAAAATTGTATTATTTTCAAATACGCAGATGACACTGTAATTTTCAGTCTGCTGCAGGACAAAGAAAGTGGCCACAGCCCTATTGTTGATCATTTTGTCAAATGGTGTGAAACATGAAATCTTGACTTCAACATATCAAAATTGAAAGATGTGGTCATTGATTTTAGGAAACATGCTGGCACACCTGGAGACACAATAATTAAGGGTCAAACTGCTGAACTTGTGCAAACCTATAAATACCTTGGCACTATTATTGACAGCTCACTTGAAGCAAACTGTGAGGCTGTATGCAGGAAGGGGCACCAACGTCTTTTCTGCCTGAGGAAGCTGTCGTACTTCCACATTGGACAAAGCATGCTTACACTATTGTATAGTGCTTTTATTGAGTCGGTTTTATCCTTTTCTTTGTTGGCATGGTCTGGCAATCTGACACTGAAAGACAGGAATAGACTGAGTCAGATTGTTAAATGGTCCAGTCGCCTGAATGGTGAGTCACAGCTGAGCATCGAGTCTCTGTTTACTAAACAGCTGCAGCGGATAGCCAGTCACATTACAAGCAACAACTCCCATCCTCTTTCTGAGGAATTTCAGCTCCTACCGTCTGAGCGAAGGTTTAAAGTACCAAGGCGTAAGACGAAGCGCTACAGGAACAGCTTTGTGCCAACTGATATCATTAATTTAATTAAAGCCTGGCATGGGTTGCACACAATTTTTTTACATTTATTTATACTTATTTATATAACTATTTATCTGCCTTTAAGCTATATTTGATTTTACAGTTTTGCTTTAGTGGCTTCTCTTGAGTCCTGTTTTCATTTAAGCTTGTGAGTACCTGGTGTTTGTCCTGTCTGTAATGCATGTGTTTTCTGTCAGTGCATCTTTTGTTTCTTTGTTTAATGTTTTAAATTAACATGGATGCTCTCTCTGTTATGCTGCAAAATAAACCTACCTACGGGTACAAATAAAGTCGCCTAACCTAACCTAACCTAACCAACCCAAATGCTTCTAGTGACTCGCAGGGCTGTTAAGGCCAAAGGTCAACCACAATGAATCCACAAGAGCAGGGTCAAGGCCACACCTCCATTGCCAGCCGCAGCAACGTTGCAACCTTCAACAACAATGCCAACATTGAGCAGGGAGAAGCTCAAGAGAGAAGTGGCTTCAAAACACAGCATGCGAAAACTGCTCAATATAACTTTATTAACCTCTAGATTATGTTTGTTATTAGTACATTTTGCATAATCTTCTTTTAGAATAGAATAGAGTAGAATGCCTTTATTGTCACTATACACATGTACAATGAGGTGAAGAGCATCTCCATCAGTACAAACCTATACATAGAATAAAAGAGACAGAAAAAAAGAAAATAAATAAGATAAGAAAAATAGGTCATATATACAGTATGAAATTAAAAAGGTGCACAGCATGGTCAGTGTGATATTGCACATTTAAATAGTGAGAATTGCACAGTAGGTGGTTGAGAGGTAGTCTGGGGGGTCAGAGGGGGTTGGGATGTCAGTGCATGTGTGAGTTCAAAGTGGTGATGGCTTTTGGGAAGAAACTGTTTCAAGGAGTTTCTGCACCAGCCTCCTGGATCACCATTATTTTGAGAAACAGCACTACAGGTTTAAGATTTAACAGATTCACCTGTAGACAAGAGCGAGGATATTGAGCATGGTGGCCACATCTGGGTGGTCGTGTCCGGAGGTCTTCTCCAGGTCTTCCAGGGCCTGTTTGCAGAGGGGCACAGCCACCTCGTACCTGCCCTGGGAGGCGTACTGGATCACCAGGTTGTGGAGGGTCCTCAGGCGGGCTGGGATCTCGTAGCCTCCCTGCTGGGCGGCGGCTGCTGCAGCGCTGCCGTGACTCGGCTGGACTGGAGACACATGAAGCAAAAAGGAAGTGAGAAGAGATTTAACATGAGGACACACACCTCTGCGTCTCAGACCAATTCATTAAAACTGAACTGCATCTGTAAAATGATCAGAACAGGAAAGAAATATATCTTGGACATCTGATAATGTTAAAGACGCGTTCATACAGGATGAGAAGAAGCATGTTGCTCACTGCCTTCCTGTATTAAATGTTTGATCGTGAGTCCACAGTCACTCTCCTGCTTTGTTCTCACAATCTGTTGAAGCCATTTGTTCTTTGAGTTCCAACAAATGGGTCAAAGCTGGAGCCTCCACAAACAAACCTCTGCTGACAGTAAAGATCTGCCCCACAAACACGATTATTCACACATAAAAAATGTCCTCATTCTGCTGCGATGAACTGCAAATGTGCAAATGCTTCTGTAGGATACGTTGCACAGAGTCAGGAGGACATGAGAGGAATGTCTCCCATGACATGCAATCAGTTCATCTGTCTGTCTGTAAATGTGTGTGTCAGTGTGTCTGTGTGTGTGTGTGTGTGTGTAAGAATGCATGGATGTGTATGTTAGGGAGAGGTCAGGAAACCACCTGATTGGGTTTCTTATTAAAGGCAGCTCTATATTTACTGTGAAGGAGAGCCGGTGGAGTCTGGAGAGGGAACCGCCCACTGCAGCAATAACAAAGACCACAGTGAAGGAAACCAGTGGCACCGCAGCAGCATGTGTTAACCTACGCACACTCACGGTGAGGGAAGACTTCACACCACAACAGAAACGAGCAAAAAGAGCCGACAGATGGCATCTTCACTAAAACATAACACACTGATGCACAAGTCACTGTCACCAGGTGATGATAAATCAAATGAATTTGTCTTTATATACATAAATGTGGTCAGCACTGAAGCTAACAGTTAAATTTGTATTGAAACATCTGAATATTATTTTATTATTTTTATTTAAAATTAAAAAGCTCATTAGGTTTTCACACAGCTTATTTTGTCCTTTTTTTAACAGTCCAAAAATAAAAAGATACTCAGTTTAACAAGAAAAACAGCAAAGAAACAGAGAATAACATCTGATTTTTTAATCATTAAATACCTCCCAAATCATTTTAGCTAATTTAAATCTTTTAATTTTCTTTCAGCTCCACACATATGATCTGTCTGATATGCTGAAATATCACACACCTAAATCAAAATTGTCCAAAGCCAAGTGAATAGTTATCTAAGTGACTGAAATGTAAATATTTGTGCAGAAAAAGATCAGTGTCTCCAAGCCAAAGGGCACTTTATGTAACAGCAGAGCTGCCATCATCATTTTCATCCTTCCACTATTATCTTCTTCCTGCTGACAGCAATTTACCAAAACCCCAAAAGCTTTTCAGGCAGTCTGAATAAGCTTGAGGAGGAAAGACATCTCATTTACTCCAATGATACACACACACACAAACACACACACACACACTCGTCTCAGGAAGCTCTGTTTCACATTGAGAGGAGATTAATGCCGGTGGAAGCAGCGTTGGGTGATGTGTTCCCTCTACATGCACCAGCACATCCTTCATGCACCTCATTTCACTTTTCCTGCACACAGTTTTCTTTCCCTCCCTGCTTCTTCATCCTCTCATCCATCAGACGCCTTCACTCATTAAGACACAAGCTACTTGAAGAGCTGCCATCATCTTAAGTCATCTGTTCATTTGATTTATATCTTCGTAACTTTAATTTGCTGCCATGAAAGAAGGGAGAGATTAAATCTTTTCTTTCTGCTCAGTAGTTTGGAAACATGAAACCAATAAACTACTGTGTTTTTTTCCCCCTGCAGGCTTCCAGCCATCTGTTCCTTATTTTGGTCATTTAAGGTCTCGTCCTCAAATGTAGCTTAGATTGTATTTACTGTAAACACTGCTGTAGGTGTGTGTGGGAATGTGTGTGTGTCTGCAGGAGTGTAACAGCGAGCGGCAGAGACATGTCTGTGTGGGAGTGTGAGTGTGTGTGTGTGTGTGTGTGTGTGTGTGCATAATTATTGCATCACTGCATGAATTTTTAATGTGTTTATCTCAAACGTCACAGACAATTTTTTACATTTCCTTCTCATGCAGCTTTTTCTAGATGCTTGAAACGTTATCTTAATAACTCAGAGAAGAAATGTCACATAATTTTATTTTTTTAAATCAGTATGCAGTATTGACCTCCACAGTGACATCTCTTTTACGGAGATTTACGCTGCAGAGAGTCAATCTTATGCTCCCCTTCCTCTCCAACCCAACACCTCCCTCAGAGCTGTATTCTATTAAAGTCTGTGTCTCTTTTTTTCTGACCGTCATAATTCATATCCAGATGTAGGGCTCAACATAGCAAAGCCTCGCCTGACGCTGCAAAGGGAAAACGCTGAAAACCTGCAAAATGAAGCCAGTTTTCCATCTGAAAACATGAAAAAAACTTGTCCTTTAACTTGACACAGAATCCCAAAAACAACCTGCTCTGCTTCCTTTGCTCTGAAACCTGCACTGCAGTCATAATTTCAGCCAAAACACAGAGAAGTCTGGATCAAAACCTCTTTTACACCCACGAAACGCTGCAAAAGTGGGATATTACCACTCGCCACATTTCAGTCCACATAAAAAAAAAACAGCAGAAAGGCTGGAGCAGAAATAAACGGAGGACAAGCTGTTCAATGTCAGAGGAAAAAAAATGAAACTTAATTTCTTCAGTTCGCTCACATCAGACATGCTGCCTGAGGCCGAGCGTCACTTATTATGTGCCACAATTATATAGCTGACATTGTTGTTTCTTAATCTCTCTGCCTCCTAAAGGATACAAAGATATTTTTTTGTCAAATAATCCAATAAAAAAGGAAAATTCAAATAATACAATATTATTATCCTGCTTGTCATTTACTATTAGCCCGAAGACCGATAGTTCCCACAAAGAAAAGCTCGCAAATATAGATTAGCTTTTCTCAATAGGGCTCACTAATTTCAATTTAAAACTTTTAAATGGTAATTTAATAGCAACTTTTTCCAACAGCACTTTAATGCACCTTTAGAGTTCAACTAAGTATTTCCTTTGTGATGAAACCAGCAGCTGGAGGTTAAATTAAACCGTCTAACAAAGAGGAAACAAAGAGGACCTGAGTGCTCGGAGCTGCAGTCTGGCTCAGACGGAGATCTGCAGCAGTCGGACTGTGAACCAGTCTGCTGTCTTATTTTGTCAGCAATTTAAACTGGCTGACAAACTGGTGCCAGGAGCCAAATGGGAATCACCTTGGTGCTCGAAAGACTAAAAAACTCCATCAATGCCCAGTTTTGGAACAAACTGCTCACATTTTTGTGTGGAGACCAGAAGCTTGTAGGTCACTTTGTTGTCCCAGACAAACTGAGAGATACAGTTAACTTATTTAAAATCTGAATTTACAGCCAAATCAATGCTTAAGCTCTTCTGGTGGGGCACTGGACTTAATTGTTGTTATAATCTCTGTTTAATGAGATGCCTGGAACTGGTTTTATAAAGACAGACTGGTGGAAGATAATTAAAATGATGTGGTTTCACTTTTTTTTTGCCTTGGTATTATAGAATTAAACGCTTAGATTTTAAGCATTTCATTTGTATTCAAAGCCAATTTCCCCACACAAAAAGCACTGTACAAACCCAAGAACTACACAACACTGATCTGGTTGGGAGGTTTTCTCCCCATTTGGCTTTCCTCCAGGCTAAACTAGGTCCTGACTAATGGGCCTTTACAGCCAACACAGCTTTACTGTCTGTTCTGCTGAGCTATTGAACGACAAACCCATCAACCACCGAGGGAAGGGGCGGACATGGAGACTGGGAGCTGAGAAAAACTGGGGTGTGCATGTGTGTGTGAGCGGTAGAACGAGGCAGGAAAGGGAGAGGAAAGATGTAAGGGGGGACGTGAGGAGAAAGAGAGAAGAGGAGGCAAAGATTTACGACGTGCAGGAAAGCAGTGCATGGCAGGATAAACTCCCCGCCACATATAATGTAATATATTCTGACTCTGCAGACGTCCACTGAATAGACTTTGGTATATTACATGTTGGTGCAAAGATTGAAGGTTTTGTTCCCAAAGGGGGAATCGGTTTTGCAGCAGTGACGTTTTTAAATTTACTGACACGTTTAAAGAAACATCCAACGGAAAAGTTGTGCTTCATTAGTCAAAATAGTAACGCTGAAGAGGGTGAAACACTCACTGCCTGGAGCCTGGTCGTCCTGGTCATCTGGGAAGAGATCATCCAGAGTCTCTTTACTGGAGTCAGAGTCCTTCTCCTCCTGAGAGGACAGTGAGGGAGAAGAGGAGGAGGAGGAGGAGGAGGAGGGATACAGACAGAGGACAATGACTGAAATGACTCAATGTTTTCTAAATTTATACAAGACCAACAGTAGCTACTTTAGTATCTGCTGATGCAGTGGTTAATCGACTGAACTGAACTGCTGATGAGAAGTGTAGGAAAGAGATTTAAAGGCCTGTAATGGAAGGAGTCGGTGGAATAAAAGGTGCAAGAAGAAACGAGGCCTTTTTAAAGGAATGGGAGCTTCGTAATGAGACAACCAGAGAGATAAAACAAACTTCACTCATTTGAAAGCAGAACATCTACTGGTCAGTGTGGAGATTCATTTTTCATCTTGACATAAATCAAATATTTTCTTTGTTTCAGAGTTCAGCTCCAGTAACAAGACGTCTGGTCAAACGTTAAACATGAAAGGTTTGAAAAAAAAACACCCTTTGAAAAAGACCTGGGAACTCACAGAGGGGGACAAGTCCTCGTCGTACTTCTTCAGCTGGTTCATGAACTCCAGATGTTTCTTCTCCTCCTCCAGCTGGGCCACGCTCTGCTCGCTCTTCTGTAGTTTCTGCTGCGTCCCGGCCAGCTCGTCCCTCAGCCACTGGTTCTCCTGGCAGAGCCGGCGTACCTGAGCCCGTAGCTTCTGCTTCTCCGACTCCACCGAGCTCAGGTGGCTCGACAGCGCCATCATCACCTGGACAAAGACGGGCAGGTTTTCTTAACACACAGAGTTGCTTCATGATTCAAAACCGATAACGCCACATCATTTTTATGGTGGAGAATAGCGCATAAAGGATGTTAAACTGAATGTACTTTTTATTACTCCACCACCTCAAATACAGAGAGATACAGCAGAAAATTCAGCGGCAGCGTAATGAGTAAAGTAAAACTTCCTGGGACAAGAGTGCACTCCCCAGCACAGCTAAAAATGTGTTACTGCCAGGCACTTTGGGTAAATGAATCCACCTAATAGCATGTTTTTTAGGGTGAAAGGCTGGGAGGGGTGTAATTATACAGCGAGGTGGAGGTACAGAAACATAAAGGGTGTTATAGCAGGAAAATTATGCAGGTCAATATGAATAACAGCGTGCTTTACCATAACTGCAGGCTGCCCGAAAAAGCTGAAGGTGGATGTTAGAGTCTGCATGATGGAGTGTATATTGTGTGTTTAATAGGCAAAGCCTGCAGAGGGGCTACAAACTTCAACCATGACTCATCAGTGACTCATAGGCCAGCGTTTGCCAACTGAATAATGACACAAGCTTTTATTCTTCCTCTGAAAAACCTGCAAACCTTCAAAACTTTTTTTTGTCCAGAGTTGTTCTGTTTACCTGTTTGAATCATTCATGGTATCTGCTGCATCAATCCAGACCTTGTGTCCAAATGTACAGACAGTTTATGAATGTTATATGTTGGAAAAACTTTTTTGGTCTGACTTTATTTCTGTTTTTTAATGTGCATCAGTCAATCATTTTTCTTATTATAAATTAATACATTCACCTTGCTTTTTTCTAGCTATATGTAGGATTAAGATGTAAACAAAACAAGCCTGATATTATAGTTGATAACAACTCCTCCATGACTGACACGTACCTGAGCCTCACTCAGCCCGAGCTCCAGCATTTCCAGGGACTTGCGGATCATGTGGGACTTCTCCTCCACCAGGACGCCCTCCTCATCCTGCTTCAGGCAGCGCAGCGTCCCGAGCAGGCCCTCCAGGATGGAGTGGTGCTCCTGCTTCAGGGCCTCCAGCCCCTGGATCACCTGCTTGGTCCTGGAGATGATCTCATCCTGGGACAGCTTCTCCCCAGGATCCTCCTCCTCCTTCACACACACCATGGTGGACATGTCCTCACGCATCCTGCAAATTTAACAACAAGGAAGGAAAGTTACATCGATTTAATGTATAAATGACTTTAGTCGCTTTAACCAACAATGTTTTAAAGTATGTCTTGATATCACCAGGGTTATATGGTAGCCAGAAGGTCAAAAACATTCAAGATCCTTACAAAAACAAGCTTGTTGTCATTTAAAGACTCTTTCTATCTGAATACATCTCATGACTTCTATGCTTGTTTAGTCTTGACAAAAAAAATATTGTGATACATTTTATGCAGCATTGCATTGCAGTTAGATTTGATTTAACGCGATAAAGGTTTCATCAGGGTAAAAATCATCTGCTTTAAAAACCACCAAAGTCCACCAGTAAAGGGAAAAGTCCCTCCATGTCGTGACTGAACTTCACCAGAAAGGTGAGACGTGTTGGTTGATACTTAAAAATCCGACGGCACTGCAGCATTGTTCAGCGCTCTTCAAAACAGAGGCAATAATTCTTATAAAACAGCAAAAATTGCAACACATGCGTAAATTATTGCTGTTAAAAATCCCCAAAACCTTCAATCAGTGCAAATATGTGAGAATGTAGCACACAAACAGCAGAGCTACACATTCAGTGAAAAAGAAATGAAAATATTTAACATCTAAACAGTAAAATATGTGAAAATCAATGCATCATGTATGTTTGTGCGGATGCTTTTGTCAGATCAGTCCTCCTCCTCCACAGATGCCTGCAGCAACACACCCCTGTCCTCACGACTACAACCTCCATCTTCTTCTGCAGGTAAGCTTCAGCATCTACAACCTTGTTTTATGAACCTTATTTTAAAAGACCTCACTCCCTGCTGGAGATCAGCATCCATCAAAACAGTGTTTTACCACGACGGGCATTTAATGTAATAGCTGTAATAAATCAAAAGTCAGGTTTGGTTGATTTTTCAACACAGGATTCCAGAGTTTATCTTGACTTCTGGTCTCCTGAGCAAACACATGATCCTCAGAGGTTCTTTCCAAGTTGCATCCTCCTGACATTCACTGGTCCTTTGGCCTTTTACAGCTCAGCCAGTGATTCACCTCCCTGAGCGATCGATACGCTGCTTAGAGTGAAAAACAGCACCGGCTTAAACAAAAGGTTACGTCCATTTGTTTGTGACTGGACAGTTCTTGAGAGACTTAATGAGAGACTTAATGAGAATTGTTTATGCCTCCAACTCCAACCACACTCAAGGTGCCCTTGAAGAGAGTCAGACTGAGCCACCTAAAGCTTTGTGCAGTGTGTGTGTGTGAGCAGCAGAAAAAGATGGATAAACAACAGTTAAATTTAATAAAGGATTTTCTAAATGAAGTTTGAAGTGTGCGCCAAAAAAAACTGAGGAGTTATCACTTGAGATACTTTACAAAAAGAGCAGGAACTGAGGCAGCTGTGATGAAAGGCACAAACCAAACCACAGACATTAAGAACCTGCTGCTTGCTGACAGTTCACATCCACATCTGAGGCCTCTGAGCCGTGTGTGGTGTGATGATAACGACAGATATGTGGTTAGTGGAAAACTTGAATTACATGAGCGTCAGCCACCAGTTCTCACATCTGTTTTAATAGTGAACCACAATTTTATAGTGTTGCATTTTTATACGAATTTAAGTCAGTATTTATTAGCATCACCTGTATCCAGCCAGTTTTTATCAGGTGCACTAAAACATGACATAATATTAGAAAAATCTGGTACTTTGCACAGTTTTTGTCATTTTACAGTCTTTGGAAGTTTAAATATTAGTCTTCCACTGCTACAAAATGCAGGACAGAAAAGAAATACCAAGTTATTCTTATGCATGATTACAATATCTCTAATAATAAATCAGCCTCTTAGTGCTGCCATAATGCTGTCATAGCACATAATCAGATCCTGAATCAGCCTTAGTGATTAAACAGGAAGATTATTGAATGCAGCAAGTTGAACAGATGCTCTTACTACCTGCAGATATTGACCAAATACAGCAGGTTTGTATCTGTTCCTCTGACATTGACCCCACACACACCCTGACTGCACTCCTTCCCAGTTCATCCAGACTTTCTCTACTTTGTATTAAATACACACACAAACTTAAGAGGATTATGACCAAGCGCTTCGGCAGCACTTGTAGCAAGCTGCCTAATAAATCTCTGCAAGCACACCCAACTGAAAATGCAAGCACTCTCTCAACTGGATAATTACAAGAACAGGCAGGTAGGTAGCTACTGTTTTGTTGTGTTTTCTTGCATGGTTCTGTGCAAAATACACATGAAACAACTGTTGGGTGTGACTGAACAAACATTAGTCTTATCCTTAATGCTGCAGAGACAGAAGCAGTGGGAACCAGCTTCAGCTTGCCCACCTCAGTATAAAAGCTGTTATGGTATCAGGTGAAAACTGCAGACTTGTCCTGAACTGTCTAAGATTTCACATTTCAGGTTCAAGTAGGGAGAAAAGAAAAAAGCAACAGCCGAGCTGCAGACCGCCCTGAGCAGACGAGGCAGACGGAGGAAGAGCTGCAGCCCTGATTGTCCATGTGACTCAGCAACCAGCCTGCAGCCTATCAGCTGACAGCAGGGCAGGAAACCGACGCTGTGTGTGTGGGAGGGGGCCGACGACAGCAGCTTCAGGTGAGCTGAGCAGCTGTGCAGCACAAAGTAAACTGAAATGCACTTCAACAAATATGTAATATTAATCTTAATCTTATGCTGATGAGCTAATGATATTTTTAGAAGAAAAAAAGTTATTTGTATTTTTGGTTGCTCTTGATGTTTATCTTGTTCCTCAAATGTAAGAACATTGTCAACAGACACTTAAGTGCAGTGATTTTATTACGAACACCCACAAAAAAACAGTTAGGCCTGCAATTAATATTTCTACTCATCACAGATTAAAATTTTGTACTTCTGCTTGAAGAATAGCTTAATTATTGACCAATAATTTCACCTCTCATGGGTATATTTTTTGTGTATTACTAAATAATTAACAGTTAATCTTTATGAGATTGGAAAAATTATCTCAGGGTTAATTATAACAATGCATATCTTATCTGAGAACAAATTTTAGCAGCTACAACCAAAACACTTATTTCTAACCAACTATAGTTTGGAATTTATCATGCTGCACAGAACAGATGTGTTTCTTCAATAGTGAAAGTGACCTGGGAAATATCTTCCTGCTGTAGCCAGTAATCCAACAGTTATTTAAGAAAAAAACACATCATGTCTGTTAGTGCTAGTTTTTTCATCAAATCCTTCCAGCTAAAAGTCTGTCACTGCTGTAAATGAGCTAAAAATCGATAAGCAGACCTTATTGCACAGTTCACACGTCCTTCAAAATCAAAGCATCTAAATAAAAGCTGTTCTTACATTGCAAACGTGATCCTCGAAAGGGCCAAAGCAGAGAATCTGGGAATCAATCAAAAGAATTGCTGCGCCATAAACGGACGACACGGAGCAAAATCAACTTACAACCAATGGAAAGGTCCAAAATGAAAGAACAAAACAGACAACAACTACCACTTCAGGCTTTGTAACGGAGAAGTGAAAGCGACAGCACGAGCCTTTCTTCCTGTTTCTCATCCAACAATCTTTTATTTCTGGCTTCAGATGAGTCTCAGAGCACAAAGCCCCACAGGGGAAGAAGGAGAAAACTATTTCTGATGTTAACTTTTGAAATGCAAATAGCTGGCTTGAAGCTGTGCACCTGGGGACGCTGCAGTTCCTCACACAAGTAGGATAAGGCAGTGATATGAGGCTATAAGGGCGGTGGAGAACAAATGTGGTGGTGGGGGGGAGTTGGATATAAATGAGGGGTGTGAGTCATATTTAGGACCCATGCAGAAAAATGAATGGTAAGTACTCGCTCTGGGCTTCGTGTATGAGGATGGCGCCCGCAGCAGGAAGAGCAGCACTGTAAGAGAACAATCTTAGTCAGCGATGTGTGACCTGATAGTCACTGGATGATGTTTGCTGTGAATCACACCCACATTTAAAGAGAGAGAAAGTCTGACACACTCCGAACCCCTGCTAGCTACACTGAATGGACATTTTTTGACCTAAAAATTCTCTACAACATTCCCATGGATGTGTTTTTGTCTATGATTCATGTGTCCAACAGTTGCTCCACCTGTAGCTTTTGTGTGAAAACATTCTGGATGTGCTGCTCTGCTTGAAACAAAGCAACGTCTTATATAAATATCTTTAAGAACTGGTTAGGTTAATTGACATGAGACAATACTAGCCATGTCCGCCTTAGCTTAAACAAACACAAAGAGTGTAACCTACCCAATGCCACACCAAAATACTGAACCACCCAGTTTGAACTGTTTTCTCGGAAAGTCCACTGCAGATAAAAGAGCAGCAAATATCACCAAAGGCAGAAAAAAAGGTCAGTCGGAAAAATGCAAACTCACAGCCTGACGTATTTAACCTGCATTAACACATCATTAATCATGTGACGACACAAGCTTCACAGACCCAGAGAAGGGTTAACAAATCAGTCAGTCACAAGACCTGACACAGTGTGGCTAAAACACAGGAAATGACATGTAGATTGGAATCAATAACGGACAGATTTGGTCTGCGTCTGGTGGACATGAGGAGGTTGAACACAGAAACTAATGATTTTAATCTAAATAAACCCAAAACATGAAAAAAAATGTGTGAATTCTTTTGCTGCTGTTAAACTATGTCTTATCTCCAAAAATGAGTTGCAGGCTCACTTCTGGTGGATCACATGACAAGAGCATAAGTGTCTTTTTTTTACTTCCACGAGCGAGCCTTGGGCGAGAGATTGCATTTATCATTGGAAACACAGCAGTGGTTTTAGATGCTCTGATCTACAGAGACACTGGCAGTGGCACAGCTCCTTGCAGCAGCATCCCGAAGGCTAAAAGACACCGTGTGAATATATTGGATATATTCTTTAAACAGAGACTAACTTTGATATGCAACTTGCTTCAGATTCTTCACAGATAAACCTTCAGGACACAGGAACGTGTTCACAAAACTGGGTTTCACAGGAAATTGAGACAGAAGACTGCATGAGTTCCTCTGGCGTTACTCATAAGGCCATAAAGTGTTTTTGTTTCTTCTCTACCAGACATTTCTCATAGCTGATGGCATCATTTCACACTGTTCAGCTCACGCCAGAGTCCAATTTCACAATCTGGAATAAGATAAGCAGCTTGCAACAGGTTATGGCACTCCAGTGCATAAATTTGTAGATATTAGGCTTATCTGTCGGTGAGTCAATAACAGGAAATTACAGTGCAAAAACGCCAAAAATGTCTGAGGTATTTTAAGTGTTGAAATTATACAATTTCAAAAAAGCCTATCAAAAACATGTCTATGGTTTGTGTTACTGTTATAAATACAGGCCCATATGCTGAAGTTACTGACTTTAACTTAAGTTTAAAACATTACTATTGGTTTTAGCCTTAAAAAAATCATTATTGGCTGGGCTGTAATTAAATATTGATTAAGTTAATTGTTAAAATGGCAAAACACAGAAGTGAAAAGATGCACAATATTGGTGGTGACTTTCAGGTTACAGCAGGCATTATGTTTAAGATGCATGCTTGTTTACTTGCTTTACCTACTTAAGTATAACAAAATCTGCAGCCACAACACATAATTACTATTCTCACTGGCAGAAAACACTACACAAGGTTAATACACAAAACCCTGAGAGATCTGTGCAAACAACAAGCTGTCTCTGGAGGGGCGGAGGGGAAGGACCCTACAGGTTTACAGGAGCTCACCTTAGGGAGGATCAAACATTAAAATACTGCAAGACAAGGTAAACATAACTGTCAGGAATAACTGAGTGTATTCCTGAGATTTCTGCCTGTGCAAAATGGTGTTTGTGTTTATATAAACCTCAAATATTCACCAACACCTTTTAGTGTTTGTGGTTATCAGATCCCAGCTGTGAAGACCCACACTGGGATCCACTGTCCCTCTGAAGCTGTCTGCTCAAACACAGGCAGCTTTCACAGCTCTCAGCCCTGCTCTGAATATCAATGACAGCAAATCCAGCTCAGCGAATAACCGCATGATAAAACCCCAACATCCACACTTTATAGAGGTGCTGCAGTGCCCAACAAGTGCATCCTTCCACCGGGCTTGACAGGCGTGTTTCAGCCGTGTCCGTGCCCCTCCGGTTCCTGCTGCTTTGTCCCTGCCATCTCCCTTTCAAAACGGATTAACCTGAAGAACCAGTTAGCAAATACTTTTCCTGTCAGACAGACCAACCACGGTGCTAACTAAGCTAGCACTCTCGGTGACAGTTGCTTATGGCGTCTAATTCCCGCAATTAACGTAAACACCAGCCATACATCAAAGGGGATTGTGCGGTTTAACACGTGCGATCGTGTAATGTAACGTTAATAACGCAAATCCTTCATGTCTGATGAGATGACACTAAAAGAAACACAATAAAAAATGTGGAAGTCGTTAATTAGCTAATGACATTCCAAGAAATACACGGAGCCCTCCTTACCGTTCTCTAGGACATCCGTTGCCAATGTAGCTCGGCTGTAACGCTGATTTTCCTCGCAGATTTGCTTTTTAAATCACGTCCTTTTTTTTTAAGATGAGGCGGTTGTTCAATCAAAACAACGTCTTGTGTTAAATGTAAAAAAATATTTAAGTTTTAAACGAGTAAAAACTGAATTTCCAAACGGTCTCCGGCTTGGATATGTTTCGCCGACTGACGCTCGAGCTTCACTGCATCAACCGCCGTTAATGATGACCAGCTAGCTACATAGCTAAGCGGCTAACTGTCAAAACACCGACTTTAGTCTGAGCCGGACGAGAAAAGCCTGCTCTCCCCCGGTTCCATGGCAGGAACGGCCCCGTTAAACCTGACGTGATAGCGGCTCCATGGAGCTAAGATGAAAAGTTGTCCGGTCGCCGCCTGAGGATGACAGCTCGCTGGCTGGATGACTGACTGACTGGCTGGCTGACTGGCTGCGCGGTGCGTGAAAATGGCGTTACCCGGCGCCCCCCCGCTCTTCCTCGGTCATGATGTCATCCCCGGGCGGATTAAAGGGGAAGCCGCGGCGCGAGCTGAGCAGCCAGATTTATTTAATACTTTGACAACGAAAACAAGAAACAACGCATCTGATACTCGTGGGACTATTTTGCGACCTATTTATGTTGTGAATTGATTGATGGTGAGTAACTAATTACATTTGTTGAAGTACTCAAGTAGATGTAATTTTCAAGTATTTTCATATTCTGCAGCTTTATACTTCTACCAATATTTACTTTTTACTGCACTGGATTTGTTAACTTTATTTAGTAGTTACTTTTTCAGATTAATATCAGTTAATTAAGTAATAATATATAAAGAATTTTATTATATAAATTACAACATTAAGTAAGAATTAGTTTATAAGCAGCACTCTTAAAGGGGTTTTGCTGCATAATGGGTACCTTTATATTTAATACTTAAATAAATTAGATAAAACATTTTTTGTACTTTTACTCGAGTAACTTATGGAATGCAGAACTTTCACTTATAGCTGAGTATTCATTTTACTTAATTACTCTTTTACATCTTGTACTTATGATATTCTGGACCGAATGAACACCTCATTGTTCAAATCATCACAAAGTCACATTAAAATCACTACATTTGATTGTAAACAAACAGGATGGACATGACAAATGGGATCAGGAAGTATTGAGTTAGTAAGGTCATTAAAAAACTGCATAAACTGGAAATACTCAAGTAAAATATAAGTAGGTTAAGTCTGTACTTAAGTATAGATTCTGAGTGAATGTATCCTGAGTCATAACATGTTTATAATCATTGTGGATTTCCTTGTAAAGTGCAGACAGGAGCAAACAGCTCAAACTCCAAAACTTTATTGACAGTTTTCACTGTTATTTTAAGAAAACATGTAGAGATTAAAATATTAATTTGAGCATTTGTCATAAATTTGTCTTCAAATGAGCGGTGGGAATAAATTTAATATCCTGAGGAGGATTTGATCAAATCAGCTGCAGATCAGAAACAGATAAAAAAGGATGAGAGAAGAAGAAAACACACAAATCACCTGGTAGTTTTCTAATTCCTGGAAAAAAACCACATGAGAGAAACAGAGGAGAAAGAAAACACGGAGGACAAAGGAAGGAGGGTGGGAGAGGGATTTATTTCTCATCAGCTGGTGGGAGTGTTGTTCTTCTTGCTTCTCTGTCGGTCCGTCACAGTTTTCCACATGTTGTTGAGGGCGACTCGGGCCATGAGCAGGGTGATGGTGAAGTTACGTCGGTACCATTCCCTGAAAACCAAGAGCCAGAGGAGGAGACAGGAGATGAGTGACTGAACTGCTACAACAGGTGAAAGCAGGAGGTTTCTAATCAGGGTTTGTTTGTTTTTCTTCACTCTGAACTCAAAACTAAAGGAGATTATAATCTATGTTTTAGCTTTTATTGTTACATTATGTCTCTATTTTGTATTTACTTTATTTTGGAGCACAATCAACTTATTAATCATGCATTTTTTTGCTATATACAGAGGGTTTTTTCCTAAATACAAAGCATTAATTAACTAATTAATGATCACATCATTTACGCCAACATTAAACATGAACAGGACTACAAAGAGACGAGATGCAGATAAACAAAAGCAACAAAAGGTTTGAAGCAAACAGCTAAACACAACTGAATCAGGTGCTTCTGAGCTCGAGGACACCAAACCTCCAGAGGACGAAAGGGGCTGGAAGACGCTGATTAATCCACAGCCTTTAATCTTACAAACAAACTAACGTTTCAACACTTCTGCGTCTTCACGGTGAGAAGGTTTGTTGTGCTGGAAGCTCTTTTGTACAGCAGAAATATCTTTAAATAGTGTTTAATAGAGAAGAGGGGAGGAAAAACAGGGAAATGCTGTTGTTTTTTAGGGATTTAAAGTAACCTGAGACAAAAACAGGAAGATCAGAGTCGTGGTAGAGAAGTGAGGAGTTTAAAACCCACTCAGAAAACACAGCAGCTGCAGAAGTGATGTGTGTGTGTGGGCAGAAAAACTCCTTTTCTCCGGAAGAAATAATAACCAGAGCACACGTCGGCCACTTTGCAATTCTAATTCACAGAAAGCTGCTCGAAGCCTGTGATGTTTGTTGTCTTCTGCACACAAGGTACAGTGTGTGTTGTTTAAAGCCCACAGCTCCTGTGCGGGGAGATGTACCCGCCCGCCCCGCGGCACCGTGGGAGGTTCCCCGCGGCAAAACAACTCACTTGTTATAATTTGCATGTCGTACTCTGTTTTTGTCGAGGAAGCTTTTGTAAAACACGGCCATTTCTTCGCTGTTCAGGGACCGCCGGCGTCCTGAGGGGGGGAGAGGAGACACAGCAGGAGAACATTAGATTCTCATTAAGATGCACTTCCTCTTAAAATCACCGGCTGTTGTGTTAAATCTTTTTAATTCGCTGTGGATTTTTTTGTCAGAATCTTCTCTCATTCTGTCGTATTGATTGTGAATGAATTTACAGTTGATGCTTAAGCACAACATGCAGGAGTTTTAAATTCTACTGAAGAATTTAATCCTCTTCATGAATAAACCTGAGCACAGGAGAGTGTTTGCTGTGCACCAGAGTTTTAACCTTAAATGTGTGTGGAAGCGTCGTGTCCTCACCTCGCTCATCACGCACAGTCAAGCCTTTCGCACTCAGCTGGGAGACGATGAAAGCGTCTTTTTCCTGCAGAAAGAAAAGAAATATGTTGATTTTATTATTTTTTTTTATTTAAAACATTCTCACTGTTAAATAATTCAAAACTCAAGGTCATTTATTCTTCTTGAGGTTTGAACATCATTATATTATGAAGCAAATATATATTTTACTGTAATTTCTCTGCAGTGAGCTTAACCTGACAGTTTTGTTGTGCGATGCTGCCCCCTGCTGGTGAGAATATGAACTACATAAGCACTCAGCATGCAGAGGACATAAATGTTTACTGACAGCATAAACTTTATTCATAATGATGATGATGATGATGAAACTAATAATTGACAGCTATTTGATAATTACACCTTTAATCCAAACATCCACCTGTTCCTCTTCTTTAGGACTTCAGATCCACCTGATTATCACTTTACCTGCTTAGTTTAACGTCTGTTTTACTTGTTTTTGCGTTTATTTCTTTTAAATTGTGTTTCTATATCAAAAAGAGTCATTTAAACCTCAGGTTTTTGATAAATGGCAGGTGGCTTTTTTTTCTACTTTTGGCGATTTAAGAAACTTATTGTTCATTTAAAAAGATGAAAAAATGTGTTTCTAAATAAGTTGCAGCCTTAATAGATAAACACATGTTATTTGCATCCCTTTGATTAGTTTTTGAAGGTACATCTGTAACTTTTTTTAAACACTTATGATCACAGCTTTTGGGGGGTAATTTGCTCTTTTTTGCTTCCATCAAGGTTACAAATGTAAACATATGGATTAAAAGTCCGCCTTCGAAGGTTCAGGGTGGTTAACAGCACATGTAGATGGATTTAAATGTTAAAGGTGAACCTTGCTGAAGGTGATGTTCTGCTTGGTCCAGAACTCGTGGTTCCAGTCCTCGGTCTCCTGCCTCAGGTGTCGCAGACGTTTCTCCAGCTCTGTTTCATTCTTGGGGACGCGGTAAACGATCGGCCGCAGGTTGGAAAGAGGGTTTGGTGGACCGATCCAGTCGTGTGTGGGGCTGGCTGCCGGTCTGATGGGAGATCTCTGCAGACAAATACAACAAGAGACATAAGAAACTCCTTGTTTATGTAATAAAGCCTTAATCTACCCACTCTGACTGACAGGTAAAGTGCTGAGACACATCTGTACAACAATAAAAGGACATTGAACCTTATTTGCAGTTTATACGATCAGAGAAAATCAAGCTAACTTTGAAAAAACTAACATTTAACTGCTCAGATTGTGTTCTTTACACACTGAGCGTTTATGAAATCTCTGCACATGTCAGGCTCTGGGCTTCGTGCCACTCTGCAGGTGTTACGACAGCACGCAAAGACTTTTATTTGAACGTTTTAACCAGGGGAATTTTGCACACACTCAGCAGGGCGTCACATGGTTTAAATAAACAGTGACAAACAGGAAGCTGCTTATCATTTCTAACCAGACCGCCTGATGAGACGAGCAGCAGGGCACAGAACCCGTTCAAGGACCCGGAGAACAGACGACAGGTAGTAAAACACTCAGGTTCAAGCTCATTTCTTCTGTTTTTAGTGTCTAAACAAATTGACTGATGACAAATTAGTTCAACTTTAAACACGATTAAATTTTATAAAATAAGATGCATTGTTATAGATTAAACACCTGAAACCAGCTGCAGAGTACAAATGCTTAATAATGCATGAATAGCAATTTACATACAGTTTTTGATGATGAATGAGAGCAATGTGCATAATTTTACTTTTAATACTTCAGTATATTTTGCTTTTTAGTACTTTAACATGAAAAACTATCCAAATGCTCAACTTTGTTTTTTACTTTTTGTATTTAAATACGAATTTGAGGTGCTTGTACTTTGAGTTTTTCCATTTTAGGATTATTTTTCATCTGTTCCACGACATTTTAGTGCTTTTATCTGATATTTACATTTGTAATCTGTCTCCCTGAGCTTTATTTCTACTCTAAACTTATCACAAAAAAGAGAACAAATTTTGTTCCTTCTTCTCTCCACCTTCTTACTGATTAAACTAAGTATTAATAAAATAGTTCAAACTGACTCCACCCAGCCAGACTAATGTGAGAATGGTACTATATTAGTCACAGGGGACATTTTACTGATAAACCAGTACTTCAACTTTTTATTCTTTAAATAATTTACTTATAAAACTTCTGTACATTTGAATGCAATAGTTGTGCATGTAACAAAGTATATTTATAGTCTTTTATCACTACTTTTACAGAGATTAAGGCTCCAAATATTTCTTAAACTACTGTCAATTGTATGTAATATAGAGCTCTACAGCAGACAGATACAATATAAAAACGCTACTTACATAAAAATACTGTAATTGCGTATTATTTCAGCTGCATAGTGAGTAGTGATCCTTTTATATTTTACATATATTTTCTCAATAATATAAAAAATAATTGAACACCAAAGAATATCTAAGTTTTTTTATTACTGTGATGTAAAGTATTAAGTTTTTTGTTATTTATTTATTCATATACCAGCATTCAGTTCTAATTAACTGGAGTAAAAGATAATTTGTCGATTTATTTAAATGAAGGAGCTTTAAATTAAAGTATTTTAACACATCATTTATTCATTTTGCTAAACAGAAAGATATGACTGCTTCCTTCACTGCTTTCATTACCTGAATGCACCTGAAACGTGTGTAAGATGAGAGGATGGCAAAACACAAAAGAGGCAGTATCATAGCAACACACACACACATACACACACACACACACACACGTCAAAACACAACACACAAGTTGTCTGGGAGCCAAAGTTCGATATTCACCTCGGAAACCTGCAACCTGCAGCAGCGGTAAGACTGAGTAAGTGTAACAAAGGATTATATGTGTTTTCAGCACAGACCTTCGGTGTTTGGTCCTGCTGGGCCGCCTGTTCGGAGCTGCTCCGCCGGCTGTTGGCTGCTGATAAGCGGCCGTGTGGGCGCAGGGGAGCGCGGAGGCTGAGCGGGCTGAAGAGCCTCCAACACCCCGCTGCTGCCGTTACGCTTTTACACGCCATTTTAATTAACTAAAACTTAACAGTCGGTTCAGGAAGAATCCGTAGCTGTTACTGTTTGTGTGCTCTTTTTAAGCTAACCTCCGATACAAGTTCATGTCGGCGTCCTTCTGTGTCCGTGTGCGTAACCAGCCGTGTGGTCACGTGGGTTCCACAACGAAAGGATGCGCTCCAAAACGACACCGGGTTGGAGCTGTAGGGCGGGGTTTACCACTCAACTACTATTTAGAGAATATTTATGTTATTTACTAGAGAAAAAGCATCAGTACCAGAGTTGTAATGCTTTTTACACGTAAGTAATCTGGATGTTGGTATATGAAAAGACAATAAATTGTAGTTTATTAATAATATAATGATAATGTTACAAAACAACAATGAAATAGTCATGTACTTAATATACTCTAGGTAAGAAAAATATAGTATTTCAAGTAAAAAATATATAAATAACGAAGAAAAAATGGACTCTAGAAGTCTTACATTATTGTATTAAAAGCTATATTATACTGTTAGATTTATTGACTTTACGTGTGGAACCGCTTATTGATTGGTCTTATTCTCTTATAATGCTTCTTGTTATTAACTGATCATATGTTTTGTATTGAACTCTTTGGTTTAGATGAGATATAATCAATTAAGATAAAAAAACTCAAGCAAATTGGACATATCTGCGAGCTGTATCCTGTACTGTTTCCCCGCCCGTGCCGCTGCGTGACAAACAGCCTTCCAATTCAACAAAGGATCAAATGGAGCGAACCCAATGTTGGCCGACCAAAATTTACACCGTGTTAAAAACACTTTAGTCGATCTTCGGCGAAATAACACATTAATTCGATTTTTATATCGATTATTATGTGTTAACTAAATATTAATTTGCACACATCTTTCTTTGGTTAAAGCAATGATGAAGAAATGATTTCTTCCTTTTAAACAAACGGAGAAGAACTCCGTGTTAGTTTATACGCGGTAGCCGGTAACTACTCGAAGGTAGCTAGGTAGGCTAATGTTTAGCTTTAATCAGAGGAGGTGCGTATTTTTCCGCAACAGTTGCGATGGCTGTACGCTGGCTATGCAGGTAAGAGCGAAACTACTAAAGTGAAGAAGTAAAGTTGATGTAATAAGTCCAAAAAGCTGGACTTATTTACACAAGGTGGGGCAGAGTCAGGTGATCATCGGTAGCTAGCTTAACGCACTGGCAGACAATGGCATTCACAGAGCACCGTACGTGGGAAAACAGGGTTCGGTACTCGCTTTATTGGATTAAAAACATCCCTTAAAACGTTCTGTTGGCTTAAGTTGTGTATCTATTTTTAAAGTAAGTTGTTTTTAAAGCAGACTTAGTGGTGAAAACCCCTCAGATATTCTGTGGGAGGGGCGACACCAGCCCGACCGCAGTCAGTCAGTCAGTCGTTAGGTGCTGAGGCTGACCGGAGCAGCATCACACCCATCGAATCTCTCCGCTCTTTGGGCTCATCCACTCGGATGCCAACCTGCTCCACGACCCGCTTTGCTTTGGCTGATGGAAACAGACATCAGTAAAAATGTGCGCGAATGTGTTTGGAGTTTTGAAAAGGTGAGAAATTACGGTTACCGGTTTGACACTGACGGTGTGTGTGTGTGTGTGTTTGCATATGTGTGTGTGTGTGTGTGTGAGGATACAGCTGACAGCTTCTGGGGATGTTTGAAGGTATTTCGGGAGAGCTGGAGGTGTGTTATCTGCTGGTTCTGGTGCAGCTGTGCTGGTGTGTGTGTGTGTGTGTGTGTGTGTGTTCTCATGGAGGCAGACCTTTTTTTTTTTTTGCAAACAAATGGCCAAACAGGATTTTTTTTTTTCCTCTGGTGACATAATGCGCAAAGCCGTGCAGGACCGGTGCAGGCGGCGTGAAGATGGGGAAGATGCATCAACGCTTTTGGGGTGGGGGGCGTGTATGTGAATGTGTGTGTGTGTGTGAGAGAGAGGAAAAGAGGGGGGGTACAGGTTGCATGTAACCTCCAGCTCAGTTAGCCTTCATGCTGTGTGACTCATGGGAAGGAGGGAAGACTGATTCCTACTAGCAAAAACCTATTCTTAGCTTTAAGGGCATCACATCCGCCTGGTGCCAGCCCCCTTTTTTTTTATTTTTTCTTGTCTCCCTTGGATCAAATTAAGGGTTGAGATGTTTGCCAGGCTGGAGTGGATTTTGCTGAGATTATCCTAATAAATACTCAGATTTTTTAAGCTCTGGCTGGGCACGCGTTCATCCAGCGTTGTGGAAATGCCCAGCCCCTCGCCCTCTTACATAAAAAATGCTTTAGGGAACGCTGATACATTATCTTGTCTGTTCTATAAGTGAAACTGATGCCGTGAATAACAGAATACTGTTATTGTGGGCTGCTGTGTTAATGTGCAATTATAACATCACGCTTACAGGCATCTCGACTGATATGACAGCCCGTCTCACAATGCAACGTCTCCCCTGAGCCACGTTCTTCAGCAAAAATAAAATCTTTTCTCATCTTAATCCTTTGTATCGACATTCAGCCTGTAGAAAGAAAGCAAATTCACTTTGATGAAGGCTCACAGTTTGTTTCCTCACTGTTTCCCTTTTCTGTCCCTGATTTTTTAAGATATTTTAAGTAGAATTTGTTTTAATCCTTGAAGTTGCTCTTTATTTCTTTCTTTATATTTACATTTTGATCATATATGGATTACTTGTCTATAACTAGGCCCTGAGGGGTCAGTAGGCCCCAAAAAGACCAAAGTTTTTGTTTGGAGAGACTGTTATTAACATTAATTTTGTCACAGAGCTCATATATAAGTAGGATTGCTCCAAATCCTAATCAATATATTTAAATATGTATTATCTGCCAACCAAGTCCAATCCAGTGTTTGTTTATATTGTTCTTCATATCACAGCTGCACAGGAAACTGGAAGCAAAGTCTCATTTAAATACAGTAAAATTAAAAAAAGAGCAGCTTAAAAGCTCTTTAAGAAACAGAATCTGCATCTCAGACTTTGTTTGATTGTTTCCTGTAATATTTTGTTTAGTTTTCTTCAGTGTTCAGGTGTCAAGAGTCAGACATTCGCAGTGTGATGATGCTTAAAAACAGGTCACAACACCAGAAACAGAGCAGCTTTACTTCAAAATACGGACATTTTATTGGAGCAAGGGCCACAACTTATGATTATTTTCACTGTCGAGTATTCTGCTGAGTATTTTCTAGATTTGATTAATTGTTTGGTCTATTGATGCCAGAAAACAGTGAAAATATCTGTGATTCAAAGCACCAAATGTGGTCTAAAGATACTCAGTTTACAACGATTCAGAAGAAAAACAAATCAGCAAATCTTCACACTGCAGAATCATGCTGGAATCAGAAGTAATTTTGGGCATTTTAGCTTTAAAGTTCATGTAACTGTTCGTCTGTTATCAGTCAGACAGTTAAATCGTGCTAATGACACATTTCTGAATGGTGTTGGATTGGGAATACAGTGATTCCACAGCTCCAGGCACCTGTGACACACTTTACGAGGCTGTCTGAGCGGATCCTCCTGCACAGGGTGGAAATGCACCGACTTGTCTCATATTTGGGTGTTGGTCAGCTACGTTTTTGTTTCCCCACCTCGGTATTTAAAGCTCAATGTGCAGGCAGGATCCTTTATTTGTGGATTAGCGAGCTATCATCATGTCAGCCACCGAGCCTGAAGGAGAAGCACAGCAGCACTCCGACTGGTTGTCATGTGGGTGTTCTTCTCGTCGAGACCAAATGTAGGTTAACCTCATTCATTTTCTTGCTTGATTATAACAACAGGATTCAGTCTGAAGACGTCGTGTGGACGTTTCCTCACGTCCTGCCGTGAGCTGGCTTCTTCTCTCAGTTTCCTTAAAACTGTTAAAGAGGAAACAAGAGCAGATTTAACAAAAGAGGTCAAGGTCGAGGAAAGACTCCCCCTGTTTGCTGCTTTTGTACGTTTTTATACCCACAAATCAAACACTGTGAAGTTGTTTTTAGACGCCGTAGACGGATTTTATTAAAGTATCTGAGAGGTTTTGCACTGTTAGCACTGTTAGCGCCGTGTGCATGTGTGTTGGGTTAATAATTTTGCGGTCATTAATACTTTCGGCAGTTTTAAACCAGAGAACAAACTCTGAACATGAATTATGTTTCATATTTCTGGCTAAAAGTTTCTTCTCTTCTGGATTTGTTAGCAAACCCAACAGTAAAAGACGTTTTTTGTCTCTGTTGTTCTGTTTAAATAAAGTTATTATCATTGTGAAACACCCTGCATTGCGTAACTGGAGCAGCAGGGAAACTCCAGCAGCGGATGTCGTCAGGATTTTCACTTTTTTGATTCTGAAAATCTGTTTTTTTGTTGGACGGACGGTTGAAATCAGCTCACTGCAGATACATTAGCATCAGCATAAGTGCCAGCAGACAGTTAACAAGACCTCGCAGTATTAAAAATGTGTTTTTATGCAAAAAAAAGACGAACATTGGCTGATGTATCAGTATCAGATATTTAAACTCTTAAATTATGATTTAAATACCAGCTTCAGTGATGGAGGTCAGGCTTAGTCACAGCTCGACAAAAGGCTTCGAGGAATCAGAAGCAGAACGTCTTTTACAAACCGAACCTGCAACCAAATCCTCAGTTTCAGGTTCAGTTCCTCACGTTTCTGAGCAGAGGAGGCTGGTATCGTTCCTGGCGCCGCCGCGGTGGTGAAGCAGCAGGATTGCTCACATTTAAGATGGATTATTTTCATGTTTAATGACTCTTTAGCCTGCAGGCTGGATTTCTGACATGTTACGCGTGACAGAGTCGCCTGCAAATTGGAGATACATGCAACACTTAATCCTTGGCTCATTTTTTCATCTATGATTCCTTTATTTTTTTTTTTTTTTTTAGTTTCAGTGGGCGAGTGTCTCCAGTGCAACACAACAGCCATTGTGGTTAAATCAAAAGGTCATATGGTGTGTGTGTGTGTGTGGATGCTTTTGTTATCTGGAGATGTGGAGGAAGATTCACTGGAATCTTAATTCTTTTTCCCACATTACTTATTAAATAATGCCATTTATTTGCATATTAAGCTGCATGTGAGAACATTGAAGTGTGTGAATCCTCCTGGAGTTTATTAGAGATCTGACTGAGGTTACACACTTTGTCTTAATGCCAGAGAGTTCGTCTTTATATCGTTTGAGGTCCCGTTCAGACCAACGTTAGCTGTGAGAATCTAAAGGGAAACTTGGGAAGTTGTCCGCCCATCCTGGTCAGTAGGAAACGCCGTAAGCCGGGCTGAGGTTCCGTTTTTTACTGCTCTGATTTGTTGCTTATTGTTCTGACTCTCTTTTCCTTTCCAGCCTGTTTGGGAAGCCCTTTGATGGCGGGAAGAGGATGGACCATGGCGGCTCGCAGCAGCAGCAGCATCCCATGGAGCAGCAGCAGCAGCCGTATCACCCGCAGCACCCTGCCATGATGCGGCTGTACGAGGTCCAGAAGGAGGTGGCGTCTCTGGGGCCTCAGGTCTGCACCTTCAGCGGCATGCAGAACGACCGCGACTACAAGCGTCTGGAGCGTGAGCTGACGCGGCTGCTGCTGGAGGTCGACAAGGTGGACACGGAGGGCAAACCGGAGCTTCAAGGGGCCCGAAAGAGAGCTGCACAGGAGGTGGAAGGCCTCCTACGCTACCTGGAGGAGAACGCCACTCATCCGTCCCGCCTGGCCATCGAGGAGCTGAGCAATGAGGCGCGGCGGCTGGTGGACGAACGCGTGGTGGCGCCGCAGCGTGCGGGCGGGGTGGCTGAAATAAACGACGAGCTGGTGGACGCTCTGCAGGAGCTGGTGCTGAGGCTCACCCAGGTCAAGACCGAGGGGAGGGTGCCGCTCCGCAAGGCACGCTACCGGGCGCTGACACGCCTGTGCGCCGTGCAGGACGTGATCGAGGGGCGCACGCAGCAGCAGACCCTCTCCCTGCCGCTGTCGGGGGACACCCACGAGGCCGTGCACTGCATCAACCAGGTGATGGTGAAGGTGAGCGTGGCGCGCAGTCAGCTGGTGGCTCTGCTGATGGGGCTGAGCGGGAGGGACAGCTGCGCCCACCTGTCACGAATCCTGACGGAGATGCAGGTGGAGCTGGACGCTCTGGATGTTTCCGGGAACGCAGCGATCAGAAATTACCGCAAGCAGGTTGTGGAGGAGATAAACGGTCTGCTGAAACATCTGGACCTGGAGGGGGAGGGAGACGACACGCGCAGGTAGGCTGCAGCTCACGACCCACGTCATCATCAGTTCATCTGCTGCTCATTTTCTCTACATACAACTGATCGATTTGGTCTTTAAAAAGTCAGAAAACAGGAAAAACTGCAACACAGTTTCCCAGAGTGAAGCTGAAGTCAAAGTTCAAATTCACTTTTCTGTAATTTAAGATCAAATGTTCACATTTGAGAAAACAGTGATTTCTTTTTTTTACCACAAAATTCCTCTTGAACATTTTCTGCACTTGAAAGTTCGTCTTGGTTGCACGTGGTGTTGCTGTTAAACAGCTCGGGTGGTGAAGTGGAGGAGGGACGGAGTATTGTTGTTGAATTTTGATTTGAATTATGCTGCTCTGTCAGGATTGAATTAGACTCACATCGCCAGAGAAGCACTGATAGCAATAATACGCCCACCGAGTACTTTATTATGTAGAACAGCAGACTCGAGCGCTGGTTAAAGCACCACTCCATTCCTGTGTTTTTCTTTGTGCTGCCTGGTTTTGACCCTCAATTAGAGTAAAAAACAGGTTGTTTAATACAGTACGAGCTGAAAATAAACACATTGTACTGGAGAAGAAAACACGTCTCTGCTTTTTCACAGAAGATCATTTTAAAAAGAAAAGAATTCAGTGTAAACACACATTAGATGACCGTGAAATGAGGGGAACTAGCTGGAATAAAACATTTAAAGGGGATTTCTGAGCATGTCTAATTCATCTGAATACCACATGCTTTTATTTTGGCGGTTTTGAGCTGCATACCTGCATCCTTCCATCGCTTTCAGACGAGGCTGCAGACATTTTACCTGCTGCAAAAGCATTTTTTCTGCAAACAGGTGCAGGTTAATGAAATATCCCGAAGCTGTGTTTGCAAATCATAATTCAACATGATGCTCATCAATATTTAAAGAATTCAAACTCTAATGATCTGATCTGAGAAGCGATCGAAGCTGAAGACCAACAAATTTGAAAATGAGAATAAACCCGGAGGTGAAGAGTCAGAGAGAAGTGAGCTGATCAGATCTTTGGAGATGCTCCTCAGGCTGAAGGCCTCAGGCTTCATTAGCTGCTACACAAACACACACACACACACACACACACACACACACACACACAGATCTCCACCTGAACTGTGTGTGTTTGAGCTTCTCTGTTGGTAACGTTGGCTCCAGGTTACAGTATTGATAACATCTCTTCTTCTGCTGTCTTGATTCCTGTGAAGATGTTTATCGCAGGTTCGCAGTGATTCGCTGTTTGTCTCCTCAGGTACGACTTGGCGCAGAACAACTCCATCCGTGAGATCGAGGCGGTGCGAGCTCACGTCTCCCACCTGCGAGAGGGCGTCCTGCGGCACTGCGTGATGGGCGACCTGAGCTTCAGGCCCAAAGCCGAGCTGCAGAGCCTCCTCACTCACCTGGACCAGGTGGACACGGCCAAGAACCCGTGCATCAGAGAGGCCCGCCGCCGCGCCGTGGTGGAGGTCCAAGCCATCATCACCTTCCTGGACCTCCGCGAGGCCCTCGCTCGCCGCCAGCCGGGCCCCAGCGAGCACCCGTCGCACCGGGCCGTATGGCTGGTTCTGGGCAGCCTGTCAGACCTCCAGGCTCAGGTTCTGGGCTTTGACGGCAAGCGGGTCGACAAGAGCTACATGATGCTGGAGGAGCTGCTGACCAAACAGCTGCTGGCGCTGGACGCCGTGGACCCGCAGGGGGACGAGACCACCAAGATGGCGAGGAAGCAGGCGGTGAAGTTTGCCCAGAACATTCTCAACTACCTGGACATGAAGACGGACGAGTGGGAGTATTGATTCTTTCAAAATAAAACAACAAAAAAAACACACGAGTCGCCGTGTGGAAGCCGTGTTGGTGGGCGGGACCACCGGATGAGACGCCGCTGCAGGAACGAAAGGATCCGATAATGTGTGTGAATTAAAAAAAAAAAAAAAAAAAAGGAAATCAATAAAGGACTGGTACGTTATCATTCCACGGGCTGTAAATAATGACTCAAATCCCCAGAATGCACTGCGGCAGAGCTTTTCTTTCGTCTCGTTGTGGTAGTTGTGGCCGACCCTCCTGAGAAGTCAACGACACAGAACTCCTTTTGTGAAACACTTTCAATTTTTCTTTTGTGCTTTTTTTTTTGGAAAAATTTTCTTTTGAACTCTGATACGTGTGTGTGTGTGTGTGTGTGTGAGTGTGTGTGAGTGTGTGAGTGTGTGTGTGAGTGTGAGTTGTCGTCGTTTGTGGTCGTATTCGGTGTGTGCTTGTTGAAGCCTGCTGCCAAAGCACTAAATAATGCCTGTTTTTTTTAGTGGTCGTGTCCTCCAGGTTGCACTTGAAACTGATGAATCACCCGAGTGAACGATCGCTCCCCCGTCCGTCCTGATTGATCCGATTGATCTGATTGATCTGAGCGTCAGTTGTAAACAGAGACGGCTGATACGTGTGTTAAATACAGCGACCTGGTTAGAAAGTGTCACCTGCTGCTGCCGTGAAACAAGGGCTCAGTCCAGATTGTGTCAATAAAGTCTCAAAATTTCAAAAAAGTACAAACAATTTTCTATTTGTTGCTGCAGTTTCTGTTGAAATCAGATTGTGTCTGACTCTAATTGGCACCAACATCAACTCCTTTAAGGGGAAATTGATAAAAATCTACAGAGATTTCTGGGCGTTTCAGAGAGCAGCATCAAAGGTGAGACGTCGGCGGCAGAGACGAGTGTGTTTTCACAGGCGTCCTGCTGCGTTCGAGGCCGGAGAGTCTGTTCAAACACAGATGTGATTAGAGAGGCAGCAGTGGGAGTTTGCATGGCTGCTGGTGGAAGGTCACCCTCCACCCCTCCACCCCTCCACCCCTGCGTGACCCTGTTTATCCCCTCAGCATTTGGTCCGTGTTTTTCGCTGGTAGATCTCCAACTCACACAACTGTGGCAAAACTCCCCACCACCCAAAAAAAAAGCCTGAACGCCACAGCTGTTCGTGGGCAAGCGGTCAAATGACATTAGAGGCGGATAAATAAAAAAAGGGCGAGTTGATAAAGAAATCTGCGTCTTGATGGTGTGAGGCGGCCTGTCAGCCGTCGGTGGGATGTTCAACACAAAGCAGGATGTTTGGAAAGATGCCCCGCCCCCTTTACCCCCCCTTTCCTCGCTGCTTGTGTAGCTGTTAGTCTGTAAAAATGCTTCAAGTGTCTGTTGTAACTGCGTGTGATCGAGCTAAAAATGGATCAGGTTTGAATTCAGAGACAGAGGAGAAGAAGAAGAAGAAGAGGAGGCAGTTTTTTTTTGCTGTTGCTGCTGCTTTAGTTTTTTATTTTATTTTTATTTTGCTTTCTACTGATGGAGAAGTGCGGCTGTGAGAGGTCCCTGGGGAGAGGAAGAGGAAGAGGAAGAGGAAGGGAGGCTGAGGCGGCGAGATCCACTGGATTGACACATCAAGGCTGAAGCTCGCAGGGACGCCGGCGCTGCAGGGAGCGCTGACGGTGATCGCAGGCGACACAGCCTTCTAGAAACTTCTCGAAGCTGCTGCCGGAGACGGCGGGAGGGAGACGAGTCCGAATCTCTGTGCCTTTATTTTCATTCTTCCCTCTTTTCCTTTCGTGTGTGTAAAAGCAGCCTCGTAGTGCAGCGACTGGAAATCTTTTTGATACGTATCAACGCTGAATGTTAAAGGAGAAAAGAGGAGCACCTTGCAAGAAATTTGCACTACTGTTCAGATGAATCGAGGCTCGGTGTTTGTTCCCTGATAAAGACTAAAGGTGGTGGCGTTCTGGTCGATAATTGGCGGTTGTGCAGACTGACGGCGCTCCTGGCAGCAGGCGATAAAATGAGTCACGTCGTGCTTTCACACTGCAAACAGCCTCTCTGACGGCAACAGTAACCGAAACTCAGCCGACAAAACGGAATAATGAGCCGATTAAATCACCTCACAGTTTCCTGCTGGTCCCCGGAAACAAATGAACCAATCAGGAGGAAGGTGTTCATTCCTGCTGTAGATTTTTGGGTTTTGAGGCTCATTTTTGACCTAAAAACGACAGAAAAGTCTCAGTTTATTTAAAAGCTGCTCTGAAGGTTTTTGATCTTCACATGATCTTAAACAGAAGATAGTTTGTCCAGCTGTTTTGAGGAATTTAAAGCTGATAGAATCAATATTTTCATGTAAAAAATGGATGAAAAGATGCAGATTTCTTCACAAAACTGCCTGAGAGCATTTTAGCGTCTTTCAGCTCAGTGTTTTGGTTCAGACTGCAGCTCAGAGGAACTTTGAGGACGTAAAACCAGAGATTTTTCTTATATGTTAACCAATCTGCTAGAAAGAGAATCATGTGTCAGTGTTGCATTTAACCAAAGTGGCCAAAAAATTAAATGATGTAAGTTTAAAACAGAAATATCCTTAATTATAAGAATTAAATACTGAAAGTGAACGAGGCTGATATGGATGAGAAGCTGTTTGAATTGACTTTACTAAAGTTAAAATGTTCTGAACGTCAGTTTTATTTAAAAACGTCTTTCTTTTCTTCAGCAGACTGAATGAACCTGATGGTGTGATAGTTTGTTTAGAAGTTAAAAACCTGTTAAGCTCTCATCAGAATTTCCTGCCAACTTGCTCGCTGATTAAAAAACAGCTGATTAGATTTTAGAGGGAAGATTTAAACGTGATCGGCTCGTCGGAAACGTTTCTCTCTGACTTGTTTTCAGTGTGAAAGCAAACAAACTCACTCAGACGTGCTTAAAGCAGCGAACCTGAAGCAGATCTGTGGGGTTTTGCTGCTCGTCTCTGCTGCTCAGGAGGTCGTCCTGCGTTTCCTGCTTTTAAAAACACAGAAACACGTCCCGGTGAACCCCCGCAGACCCTTTTCCATGTGCATTAAGCTGCTGCTGCTGCTGCTGGGAGCGTTCTGTAGCCTGCAGCTCGGCCTCATGGGTACGAGGCCGACTCATACGGGAGGAAATGAGATGAAACCTGCGACGGATGAGGCTTTTTTTTCCTCTCAGACCAAACCGACCCGAACACACCTTAAGTTCACGCGCTCTGTTTCGGATGCAGCGATGTAAACATGTACTTTTCTCTCGCAGTTCGCTGCAGTTTTGTGCTTTTATTCCTCTTTTTTTTAAAACATTCACTTGAATGATTTATCAAAAATTTTACACTTTATGAAGAAATGTTGCATCTTTTTTCTGTCTCGTCTTCATCGTGTCTCAAAGCTTCTGTTGTTGTTGTTTTTTATTTAATTCAGTATTAGTGGCTCCTCCAGAAGGGGGCGCTGTGACAACCATACAAATTTATACTCTGTGGTTCTTTAGAACAAGCTTGAAAACGAAGGGTTGCAGTGACGCAAAGCACCAATTTTTCTAAACGTTTGGCTGAAAAAAGTCGAAATCGACGCCAGCGAGTCGAAGCAGATCAGCTTCCTGATTCTCACCTTTCTCTTCTTCTGTGCTGTAAATATAAAAAATATCTACGAACCCCGGTCACCAGTATGTTTACTAATCAATTTTACTTCTGGATTGATAAGAAATTGGACTTGATAACAGTGTTTTGATGCATTTTTTGCGGCCGTATGTTTTTACAAAAGAAAGGAAAGTGTATTTTTTAGGCTTAAAAGAAGGCTGACGGTGTTTCTGTGTCGACCGGTTTGTTCCTGCATGAGTGTGAAAGTGTCTCATCTCTGGTTTCTACTGAAGTGAAGTCATGGAGCTACGTTTTTAAGGATAAAACAGCTGTAATTTAATCTTTTATTCTTCTTATTGTCAAGAAATCCCATGAAAAAAAAACAAAACCAAGAAAATAAGTCAACAAACCAAATGCAGATTTTTAAAAACAGGATACAAATGTTTAGTTTCATTATGAAATAAAATACATTTTCATTTTTTAAAAAGAAAAACATCAGGACGCTGGAGTAAGTAGTTAATTTGTGAGGGACTATTTTCTGCAGCGGATTAATCCACATATTTGTATACAGGACTGTATTTGGGGCATCAGAACGATGTGTGTTTGTGTGTTTTTATGGTTAATAAAGGAATATTTCACTCAGTTTTTGAGCAACAGTACTAAATTTTTCAGGCTCTAGACACACACAGCACTGGTTAATGTGTTTTAATCACTGTAGGTTTGTTTTTTAATGGGATTTGTTGACAAAATGAGAAAAAAAAGGATAAATTACCAGATTTTATCTTTAAAAACTAAGAAAACTCTACTAATTTTTAACCCTCGTGGTCCTTAAACAGCTTCAGAAAGTCAACTTGTGGTCAAAATGAAGATGATATTTGTGTGTTTTCTGAGAAAAATGTTCAAAAAGTGACAGGAGAGGATTTAAAAACTGATCAGAACTAAAGTGATTGATGGTTTCTGTTTGATGCTTGTGAATCAGTTTTTAAAGCCTTCGATTCCTGAACTCAGATCATCCGGTTTTCGGTTCCTCCTGCTTGTTTTCACAGTTTTCTCCTCCCAGACGTGGCGTCCTGTCAAACACGCTGCTGGATCGCTAAAAGCAGCTCGGGGTCATGTGGAGTTTCTGAACCTGGACGCTCTCGAGTCCATTAGCAGGGAGTTTAAAACACTCAGATCCAGCAGGGTTTTCTTCCATCGGCCCTTTAAAGGACAACAAACGGAGCGAGCGACTTGCAGATTTAGACGTTTAAAGAGTTTATTTTCCTCTCCTGGATTGAATGTAGTCATTGAAGAATGTCTGTCTTTGTATTTCACAGAACCAAAGTGTGAGTTCAGTTTAGTAATGAAGGTTTTGGGCTGATTTTAACTTTAGATATTTAATAAAACTTGATGATTAAAGGAAGAAGGAAGGTTGTAGACAAAAAACTGAAAAACTGACTGAGAGAAAAAGTATAAAAGAGCAGCTTAAAAAACTAGCCATCGATTTTATTCCCACAGCCAGAAAATTAAGCTACGAGTGTTTGAAAAGCAACAAACTTTTTTAAGCTTTAGATTTAAAGATCAGCAGCCGGTTGCATCAGCTGAATGTGAAGTTTGAAGTCATATTCATCCTCGTTACAGCACTTAAATTGTGGAAAACACTCGTTTCAGCCTGATGAAACACCATCTGGTCACCAGGTCGAGATCAATTCCTGTTTCAGAAATCAGCAGATGAGAGTTTTAAAACTTTAGGGTCACTTGTTTTACTAAGAAACTGATATATTAGCAGATTTTCAATGAGGTTTGTCATGTTTGGATAAATCAGGCTACATGTTCCCATCTGTTTCCAGTCTTTGTGCTAAGCTAAGTTAGCCGTCTGCACGTGGCCTCGTATTTAACACACAGACACGAGAGATTTATCTCATTTAACTCTTAACAAATGAGCAAATAAGCTAATTTCCCAAATAAAATAATAATAATTTCCCACTAATAACATGTTTAAACTTAAACTCAGCTGGTGCAACAACCTGCTCGATCCAGCGACCGATCGATCGTTCAGGAGGACGAATGTTGATGTGCTGATCAATAAATATATAAAAGCAGAAAAGTTGTGAGAAAGAAAAACCAATAATGAGTCTGTAAAACCCCAGAGAGGGTGGGAACATCGTGTTTCAGGAGTTTTATCAACCCTTCCTGTGTTTCAGCTCGTGTTTCTTTCGTTGCTGCTCTGCCTTTTCTTTCTGCAAACGACAGGAATGTTTCTGTGAATGAAAAGCTGATGCATCCCTCCTTTTTTTTTGTTTTCCAGATACGTTTGTCGCCTTTAACTGCATTGATTGTGAAAGGCTTTTGCTGTTTTCTCCTCCAAAAAAAAAAAAAAAACGCGCTTGTACAACAAAAAAAAAGCATAAAAAAAAGCACATGAGTGGAGAAGAAGCGTGTGAATGCTCCATGGACGGCTGTGTTTTCACTTTGTATTCCCACTGCTCAATAAAGACAGCGTGTCTCCATCACTCTTATGTTAATGTGATTTTTTTTTTCCTGAGTCTGGAGGCTCTCCGGAGAGCACGTGAGGAGCCGAAAAGCTTCTTTAAAGTTCATCACAAGCTCTGCAAACTTCTCAAAACGCTTACTCAGCGGTATTTTAGGAAAAAAACATCCAGCGTCGCCGAGGGACGCCGGATAAAAGACATTTGATGCACCACAAACCGGCTCCCCGCCTGCAGATGGGCATTAAAATTTAAGCTGAAGCTCTCATGCAGAGCAGGTGAAGCCGACCGGCGTCGCTGCACGAGGACGAAGCGACAGGACACGAAGAGAAACCTGAGATCTGACAGCTGCAGGACGGTTTCATCAACATCTGCATCAAGATTTTATCTGTAATCTGAGATTATAACTGCAGAGAGAGACGATGTTAGCATGCAAACATGCTAAATGTGCTAACAGCAGTGGATCAGATGACAGAGTGAAACTGGAGAGGATGGAAAGTGATGACGCTTCAGTGTTTTATCATCAACTCTGCAAAATATTTTATACTCCAGCATCTTTTATCTCTTTTTATATGTTTCTAAACTGTTTAAATGGAGTCTGTCTGCTCTCAGATTGCAGCATTTAGCAGCTAAAGAGCCAAATATTTCCTTTAGTAGTTTTTAAAGACTAAAAACAGAGCTAGAAGAAGATTAAAGATTCAATTTCATCAACTCAAAACAAGAAAACACTTGTTTTCTGATCAGTTTGAAGGAAAGCAGAGAAAAATAAAGAAGGATTAGTGTTTGAAACCTGAAGTCTTCGAAGTCGTCGACACCACGACTCTCAAACTGCTGTTTAACCTTCTTCAAAACACCTGAGAAGGTGTCGTTCTCCTCTTCCTGCTCCTCTTCCTGCTCCTCTTTCAGCCAGCGAGGCGTCTCACTCTCCAGGAGATCTCCTGGTGTTTTCAGGGCAGATGTCGTCCTCCTGCTCTCCGCTCTCTGGGCTTTAAAGCCTCCTCCTGTTTTAAAAGAGCTTCCTCCATCTTTACTTCGTCTCTTCTGAAGCTCCTGAATTTGAGCCCCTTTCAAACAGAAGATCATCCTCCAACTGTTCAGCTTCCAGTGAACCTCAAACTCTGCTGGATCTTCAGCAAAATGCTGCCATCAGTGGCGACGAGTGTGTTGTTTTATTGTTTTAAAATGCTCCAAAATGTGATTGATTATATAGCAGTTTGTAAAACCTTGTGACACCTGAACGCGCTGCTGAAACAAGCTAAAAATGCTAACAAGTGAAAGCTAACGTGATGGTTTCAGCAGGTTTATGTGGCCTTCAGTCAGTTTAAAGAGCAAAATGTTTGGTTGAACTTCAGAGTTTAAACTGACCTTAAACAGCTTCAACACACAGAAGAAACCCCGTCGATTTAAGCAACAAAAACGAAACAGAGAGCAGGTTTTTATCTTATCTTGTGGTAAATAATCATCTGATATTTTGTCAGTTTTAAGTTTTAAAATCCGCCTCCCTCTGCTGACGGTCTCTGCAGATCTTCAGGCATCTTAAATATTTTCACCGACATATTTTTAATTGAAGATGAAACATTGATGAGTGAAGTTGAGGAGGTCCAGCTGCCTCCAGCCTCCTCTGATGATGAAAGAGCAGAAACCAAACGGAGACGAGAGCGCGGTCACGTTTCGCAGTCTTTGACCGGCCGGCCGCCTCCACAGAGAGACTCAGCATGTGTGGGACGATCCGACCTTTCACACTGAGGGCGGCCGGCTCTCCACTTCCTGTCAGCTCGAGCTCACGTCCTCCCGCCGTCACTAACAGCCCGAGTTCCCCTGAAGGTCTGAAGCTTTTACACTCAGAGATTCATGGAAACTAAAAAGGCAGAGCAAATTCCTCAAATGCCTTTTTTTCTTCTTCTTCTTTTTCTTTTTTGTGGAGAATTTCTGCCAGATGACACATTTGTGTCTTTGTCTTTGAAGCGGCGCCAGACTTCCTGCTGCAGGGAAACATGAGCTTTAATCACTTTAATAATGCTCACAGACAAGCTTACGTCTCCGAAACTGAAGGATGAGACGTGTAAAACATCCAGGAATGTGAATATTACAACAGTTCAACGTGTTTTTTTGCTTTCATATATTCAATTTACTCTTTTCAAATGTCACACATTTGATTTTTGATGTCTTACAGCTGACGCACAGACGGTAAATCAGCAACCAAATGGTGAGAAAATATCGTCTATTGAGGCAAAAACATGTCTAACAATTAGAATAAATGGAAATTTATTTGTAACAGGAGGTTTAAGTTTCTCTTTATTTAGGTTTCTTACTACAACACTTATATTAAAGGGTTAAGATGCAAAACAAAGTGCATATAATGCAAAACATGTTTGCATACAGGGAGGAAAAATAATCCTGGTTTAATTTAAGTTAAAGGACTAACGTGTTAGACTGTAGAAAATCACCTCCACTCAGAGTTCTCTATTTATAATCCTAATTATTATAATTAAATTTAAATTAAAGTAACAAGAAAACGTACCTTTGTGCAGAAAAAATGAAAAACAGCCCTGTTTTATTATTATTTATTGCTTATAAATCATGTTTATACTGAGGATGATGAGGGATTAATTTGTACAAACATGAAGATTTATTTAGTTTAAAGGTTAAAATAAAAGTCAAACATGTTGGGATTTTCACAGAGGATCAAACCTCATCAGGAGGACGATGTTAATGGATTAAATAGAATTAATGAGTTGAAACACTTACTGAACTCCTGCCCGCTCCCTCCCCTCTGGCTGACCTCTGACCTTTGACCTTCCTGCAGAGAAGATGACAGAGGAAATAAATGTCTCATTTAAAATGAGACAACTCTGTTCCACATGGAGCCACCAGGGGGCGCCTCACGCTCAGCTCTGCTTGTCATGTAGAGGAGGGTGGAGGGTTTGTGTTTGGATGGAGCTGCTCCAGGCGCACACACACACACACACACACACACACACTCACACACACACACACACACACAGTGATGAGGGCAGCAGACAGTGTTACAGCTCTGGTTGCATAAGCTGCAGCAGGAACGAAGGTGGCAAACATCAGATCAGCACAGAAACGTCGATACTATCAGAGCTGAATCGATTCACAGGAAAAACCTTTATTGAACATTTTAAAAAGAACAAACCAGTTCAATACTGCACATAATCTGATGCTCATCACTGGTGCCGACTTGTTTGAATGTAGAATAAACACAGAAAAGTGCAACAAAAGGTGATAAAATGTCCTTCAGGGTGAATGAAGGAAAAAAACAGTGTGTTAAATTTAAACTGCACAAAGTTTCAGCACCAAAAAAAAGTGCAAAAGTGTTAAAACCTGCAATAATCAGACTCTTTGGTCATTAAGTGGAAGTAAAAACAAGCTGATCTGTTGTTAATATGAAAATATTGATCATAGGCTCTTTAACTTATCAGAGACAAACATGTATAAGAGGTTAATTTCATATAATTATTGCAGATTATCTTATTTGGCAGCTTCTTACCAATAATTTCCTCTGATGAGTCAGATTTCCCTTCAGAAGATAAATATTTTAAACCCAAAACTATATTAAACATTCCAATGTTTGAGTCTCTAAATGCTCCATCAGCTTGTGATGATACCAAACAGAAAACACCTGCACCTTCTAGTGCAAGTACACATGGGAAATGTAGTTTATTGTACAGTATTTGTAGTTCCTAATATCCAAATGAACATGAAACCACAGACATCATGTTTATGACAGGAAATGAACATAAATCAATGATGATTATAACTTGGGTTTGTTGCTTTTTGTTAATTTTTAGGTGTAAAAAATCTTCTTCAGGATAAATTCCTGTTAGTTCTTTGTTTTGATGGACTGAAAATAAACCAAACAACATAAATAGATGAATGATAACATCAGCTTTCATTAGCTTCTGGTTTACTTAACTTTATGTTTTGGCTGCAGCTTAGATTTATCGATTTAACTGTAAATTCTTCTGTGTTTCTTTTAGAAAAAGGAGACGGTTCATGATTTTGTTTGTATTCACACAGAAAAAAACATATAATGAAACAAAGAGAAGTCAGAGTCACTTTAGGACTATTTTCTTCAGATATCAGCTCTAAGAATACAAAATTTTATAGCTGTTATCTGTCGATTTACCAAAACAAAACCCCTGTTTGACCTGAGAAAGAGTCGAGCAGCTGGAGGAGGACAGATGCACGGAGATAAAGGCAGGGCGGTGTGTTCAGTGTGTGTTCAGTGTGTGTTCAGTGTGTGTTCAGTGTGTGTTCAGTGATGTTATGTCATGAGGAACGTAACATCCAGAACGAACCGAGACCAAGAGAGGGATTAGTCAGAAAAAGAAGAAGAAGAAGTGTGGGAATGAACACAAAAACATCTTTTAATAAACTCAGTGCATGTCTGCTTTTTAAAACAGTATAAAATAGTCACATAGGAGAATCACTTTGACAGGGCGGGGGCTTCAGAGAGGCCCGGGGGGGTTTAAACTGAGAGGAAAACATACAGAGATGAAGGCAGGACAGCGTGCAGTCGGATGTGTGGAGGGTTATGTCATGCAGGACGCAGCAGGGTCCCTGCAGGCGCCGCGTCCGCCGTGCAGCGGTGCAGAAACACAGGAGGTTACGTAATATTCCCAGAGCCTCTTCACTGGCTGAGAAAAGCCCCGATCGATTAGCATAAGCAGCCACGACCGCAGGGCTGAGGGGGTTAAATAAAAATGGTGTGTGATCTGTTTGACCCCTGCTGCAGATACAATGAGCCGGGAAACTGGATCAGTGGGTTTGACACCAGTTTCTGTCCGTTTACACTGTTGAAACACAACATTTTTACCAACGAGACACGATTTAAATGACTAGAAATGAGATTTGTTGGATATTTAGCACTGATTTAAATACATATGAGGTTAGGTAACAAAGTTTAATCTGATATTTTGTATTATTGTGCAAAACATTCTTAAAATAAATCACTGAAACAGACCAAACAAACAGCATCTAATTCAGTTTTTTTGTTTGTTTTATGCATTTTAAACTGAAATAATCGCTTAAGATATAAACCTGGGAACATAAATTGAATGTTTTTGCAATTTACTGATATTTTATAGCCTGATCACAACATTTAATTTAACAAATTTATGTATTAATCATTCAAATTATTGTAAATAAACCCATGACATCACCATCATACGAGCTAATTAGCATGTGTTAGCGTGCTGACCCATAAAACTAAAACACAAACCATGCTGGACGTTTTTCCAGCTGAATATCTGCATTGTTATTGTGGGCGTATTCGTATGCTAATATTAGCATTTAGGTCAAAGCACTGAACCGTGGCTGCAGACTCTTCTCGTTAGCATACTTATTGTCTTTATTGCATGATTTTGCACAACTAGCATCATTTTTTCTTTGTTTTCTGCAGTAAAAACAGTTTGTGCTCAGGATAAAACCCATATGATATATTAAAAAAAATAGTTTTTCTCAATCATATTTACATTTTCAACCTGTGCAAACATGAAAAATATTTAAATTCCTAATCAAGTGATTTTATAAAGAAGAAAGTAAAACGTTCATCCTTACAGTTTTTCTTCTGATGAGGTCAGAGGAAGACTGCAGATTACTGGGAAGCCTCCCAGCATCTCGTCATCCTCCTGGAAATGTTGGCTCCGGTCTGAGGTCCATCTGCTCGCTGTAAAAGTTGATCTGGTGACTAAATTTTGCTGGAAACCTCAGAAGAAGCTCCAGCTCAGGACGACAGCTGGGGATCTTTTCTCCTCCGGTCGGCCTCATGAGGAATTCAGAGTTACAGAGTTTATGTGCTTTATATAAGTTAGTGAAATGAGATTTCGAAGCATAATTGTTTGACAGGATACTTTTGAGATTTGACTCTTATTTTACACATTTTTATAAGGGAAATAGTTATTTATCTTCTGGTAAATTGACTTAATTAGGTTGTAATCTTGAGATAAGGTTAAAAAACTGCAACTTGTCATTTTCAATTTCTATAATAAACACAGCTTTTAGCAAAAATAGCCAGTTAAATTTGGTTTCAGAAAAAAATGTATGATTCAGTTTGTATTCTTTGTAAACTCTGATAATAAAGCTAATTGTCCAACCACTAAATATCCTTCCTCATAGCACATTTATATCTTAAAAATCCTTTTTAATTTAATTTTCCTACTTTGTTGTTGCTGCAAAAAAGGCTACTAGAAAGAAAATTACAGTCCAGAAAGGATTGATAATGAGATTTTCTAGTTTTTAGTTGTCAAAACACATTAATAACCGTGTGTGCTAATGAAAAAAAAACAAATATAAGCTAATGATCAGCTTTAAATTAACATTGCTGAGCTTGTTTAGTGATACATTAGTGATTAAAATCATCACCATGAGCGCCTCGGTCATAAATAGACCACTTCAGTAGAGATGGAAGGACTATTCTTATTTTTCCTGCCAGATTTAGTGTCCTCCTCTTAGATTTTTCCCCAACTAGACGAAGGATTCAAACTGGCAATCCTCTCATAACAAACCCCCTTCATGTCTTTTAGGTCTCTGTGACCTGACAGCCTGAGGATGGGAGACCTTTAGAGAAAGGACATCACGCTCCAGATAAAGCAGTTTTTACATAACCTCACTCAGTGCAACCAAGAATTACACCTTAGACAGAACAGAATATATGCTGGGGGAGAAAAACGCTCAGAGAGAGAAGAAAATGTTCGTTTGACCCTATTTTTAGCCAACAACATGTTAGCCAACACGCTTACAACATTAGCATAGTTAGCTAAAGTGAAATTCACAGACACCAGAATATAAGATTTTAAATTTATTGAGGTATCCTTGATATTTTGTAGATGTGTGTTGATTAATGTCCCCTCATTTATAAGGTTAAATAAACTGATAGTGTTTAGGCAGTGTTAGCTAGTCAGCTAAGTTAGTGTTAGCTTGCGAGGCTAAACATTAAAACAGGTAGAAAATTAAAATAAAACTGCCCTAATAAAAGAAAAAGACAGCAGTTATAACAAGAAAAGTTGTGAATTGTAAGATAAAACCAAAAATTACACTTTATATTTGGACAATCTAAAAGGAATATAAGCTAGGCTAGTTAGCTTTTAGCACAGAGCAGTTTATCTGTGTTAGCCTACTTTTTGTTTACATCATGATTGAGTGACTTTTTCATTTATGTAGCATTTAAATGTGATTTTTAAGATGCTGGAGAATTTATTTTTCATCTTAGGAACAGAATAAGAATAGGTAAATAAGCTTTAGCTAGCATAATTTGGTTCCTACTAACTTTACATGCTAATGTATGCTAATAATATATATATTTGAATTATGGACAATGTAGTTCTTCAGTTATATGTTACTTTTTCCTCATTTTAAATTTAAATTCATCCCTGAGTTCATTAATATGAGAATAACATTTCATCAAAGGAACAATATGTGACTTTTTTAGACAAAAATTTTGGTTTATGAGTCTAAATATGAAATGTGTTGATTTTCCTCTTCACAAATGTAAACAAAAGGAATTAATGTACATTTGAAAGTCATGTCTGTCTCTGTTTATATGTGCGTATCTTTCTATCGATCGTGTGATGGATCACTGGTTTTTATCTCCATGGCTCCTCCTGACGGTGATGGGCGCCATATTTGGCCCGTTTCCACGGCAACAGCAGGAATTACTCACTGCAGCTGCCCTCTGTTTGCCCGCAGATATTATTGTGTGTCTCCACTCCCACGTTTTTGTTTTTTTTTTACATCTGCAATCCTCTCCGAAGCTCAGAGTGCAAACCAGAGAAGAGGCAAAGTGCAGCGGCGGCGGCGGTGGCAGAAATGGCGAGGGAGTTACCTAATGTGATTTGTGATTTTACAGGCAGGGAGGGTTTTAGTGTCATAAAAAAAGTCAGCTGAGAAGCGGGTATTAAAGTCAGAGTTTCCTGGAATAAAAATACATGTGGCTATTTATCCTTCACCTTGACAAAAAAACATGTCACTTCCCCCTTCATGCAGAGCATTAGTGTTTTATTATCATGTAGAATATGTGCATTTTCTATGTACTCTGGCATGCACAGATACACAGGAATAGCATGAGTGCCTCCACTTCACCTGGATGGGCGAGAACTTGGCTGTCATATTTTATTCAGGTCCATAAAGTCTGATGCAAAGTGCCGTTTAAGTGCAGAAAACAGTCCACTTCCAGCTGACTGTCTCTGTTTTTGGACACAAAGTGCTGCACAGTGTCAGCTGAGTGAGGCGAGGCGTGCAGATCTCCGTCTGACCTGCAGGGGGCAGCCGATCATTGCACCACATCCAGGTCTTTCTCACCTTGAACAGGACATGAGATGTGTTGTGGAGTTTTTGGACGGGGTGAAGCTGTCGTGCAGCTTCTTCCCGACTCGGAAGAAGCAACAAGGTGCTGAAGAGAAAACGAGAAACGAGCCTCTGAGTCGAGTCTGAACAGGCAGTCTGAGAGTCTTAAAAAAGGGAAAGGAAAGGTTAAAAGCTGCGGCCGTGTGCACGAAACAATAAGGAAGTGGAACAAGACGACATTATGAAACACATCCTCTTTTTTTTGGCTAATGATTGTGAGGAAATTGAACCTGCCGCCCTAAAAAACCAATAAAAGCCATGTTAACAGCCTCATAGAGAAACTGTACGAGGCAGCACATTTTATGAAGATAATCCTGCTTTATTATGACGCTTTTGTGATCAAAGTGTAAAGATCCTGTAATTGAAATGTTACATCACTTTCTTTGATTTCATCAATGCACTAAAGGGGGGGAAAGGTGAACAGGAAGTAAAAGCAACACTTGTTTCCATCTTTAAAATGACAGATTTTGCATCAGAAAGTTGCATGTGAGAAGTTTTAAACCGGCGCACCAACTTTTGTTTTGTTTGCAGAGACTCGTAAAACACTCCGGCTGTTTACGGGTAAGTATTGATTGATAATTAAACTGTATGGAGCTGCTGGAGCGTAACGTCTGAGCTGCTTCCTGCTTCCTCAGCACTGCTGCATTGCTGTCACTTTGGCTGAAGTCCATCCTGCGGCTCCTCGCTGCTCCGCATGTCGCATTAACACCAGGAATGTGACACACCTTCTCACAGCCAAGCATGGATCATCGATAAAGATAGACTGGATGGATGTTGACTTTGACACAAGCGTATGAAACATGAGGCCGTGTGGCTCTGAGGATGATAATCTCATCAACCACTTGGACCAGATGGAAGTTTATCAATAAATATTTCACACTTTGACGTGAAACTGGGCACAAACATTCTTGTTTCCGGTTCAAATCTTTGGAAATCATAAAAATAAGTGTAAAAAAAAACTTTAATTGATTATAAAATGCAAATATTTCAGAGTTATAACTTTCATTGACAAATAAAATAGTAAAACAATCAAAGTTTGAAGTTCTTGTGACACAGACTTTAATGTTTTAGGCTGATTTTATCTCAAAATGCATTAAAAGTTCCTGCAGTTCATCCTGCAGTGATTTATTCTGTAAGCGTAGTTTTCCCAGCTGTTGGAGATCTCCTGCAGGACTGAAGCTCCTCTTCCGTGGACGTTGTTCTCCAGATGTTCGCCGTCTCATGTGCGATCCATCAGGCAGAGCAGATTGAGTCAGCAGACACTCACTCCTCCCCGTGTTTCTGTTTTCTAAGAAAAGCTCGACGCTGCTGGATGCTGCGGCTCGATGCATCCCATGACGCGCTGACTCATGCATCGGCTGCATGTACTCCGAGATGGAAAATATAGATCTCATGTTGACTCCACTGTGGCGGCCTGAATATCAGGACGACACAAACCAGGATCAGTGCTGTTTTCTGACTGTTCGCATCAAATTCAACCCACAAGGAAAACCTCTCTTTCTGCAGAGTTTTGTTCATTTTTGCATGTTTTAAATCCTGTGTTTTTTCCATATTTGCTGCATTATAATTTAAAAATGTCTTTTGTATTCTTGCTGGCAGAGTTTATGGCATCACCCTCTTAATTTATTATTCTAGCTGACATGTATTTTAAGTTGGGGGTCAGTTATCTAGTTTCAACTCTCAGAATTTAAGTAAAACCACAGAAACAGGTGAACTGTCATTCTCAACTTTTAACCCATTTCATTACAAACAAAAACTTCACAACATAAAGAGTTATTCACTTCACAGAAACGTGCATAAAGCAGGTAAAAGCAACAACTTTGATGATGAAACATAACAAGTTTCATTACTTGATCATCATCTGCAAAAGAGTTACATGCTTTTTTTCATGCAAACACTGCTTTGTTTGTCCTTCTGTCTGGATGGACTTTGTTATATAATAACTGTGCAAGATGCAGTAACAAAATGTTAAAGTTGTGTGTTTGAGTTTGTCTCTGGTTTTCTCAGGAATCGGTGGAAACCAAAACAGAGTTAACTGGACTAAGATTCATCACATGCACACGAACACGACTCCAAACAAACACTAATGTTGGTTTTACAACCTGTTTGCCTTGTAAACTCTAAAAGATGTTGATTAATTTTTGTGTTTTCTGTTTTTTCTGCTGCCAAATATCCTAAAAAAAAGTATTGATTTAAGGTTTCAAGCATACAAAACTCAAAGCTTTTAGAATAAAAGAAACCTGAGACAGATTATCGAAGTGGATTGAAGTATTTTTCAAGGTGAGCTGAGTGTTGTAATGTTAAAGCCCTCAGAGGTCAGAGTGTGTTCAGCTCTGTGTTTCTGTCGGATGAATGTGTTGTGTTTTCTGGGTCTTATGAGACTTTCCTGCCCTTTAAAACTGTGTTGCCGTTCGCTTTTCTTATCACAAGGTTAAACTGTCTCCGTCCAACCTGCGACCGTCAGTGTGCACAAGATTAGGCCGGCACGGAGCCAGCATGCAGGTCGCCGGGCCCGCGTCTCACATCACCTTTTTATGACCTTTAACTTCCTCAATTACAAGCGTTCGACCATGTGACATCACCAGCAGCCAATCAGAGAGTCTGTAACTATTTTAGGGTTTTATATTTCCCAGCTTGATTAAACTGAACAGGTTGTAAAAACTGTGAGAAGAGAAAAGAGGATTTAACACGAAGAATCTGATCAGAGATGCAAATGAATGCAAAGCCACATGAAGTTAAAAATGTGATAAAACCTCCTGAACAAAAAACATCGCAGTGTCAAGGACACGAAGAGTTCTTGATAAGTTTTGAAGTCAGTCTGGTTTGTAGCTAACATTAACTAGCCACGGCTAACATCATCCGCACTGCAAAACACACCAGAGGTCAGATTTCTGTGAGTAAAGGGAAGTTTCCTTTGTGTTCGGACCAAAATAACCTTCAAATGTACAGAAGCACAAGAGGACAGACTGTGCAACATCAAGTCAGGCCAATGAGAAACTTTGTACATCTGATTAAAGGAAACGATGAGCTGCACCTCGACCGAACAATGCAGCTTAAAGAACAAACCGACTGCAGAAAAGCAGAACCAAAACACGAATACACACAAAGATGTTGCTGCAGTTTTTGATACGAATATGAATGAAAATGCAGGTTGTAAAATGTCACTAAATCTGGACCTGTTTGTCCTGGAATTTATGCATTATATGATTTTTTTTGTTCAATTGGCCAAAAAACAACAGAAGAACAGAAAGAAGTTGTAGGAAAGCAATATTATCGATCATGCGGCAACTAAACAGCCCCAAAAAAAGACAAATCATGCACCAAATGCAGCTACTTGACACAAATTTTTGAATGAAAACATTCAAGAAAAATGCTAATAAAGGTTGTCAGAGAGCAAACACAGCATGTTCATGCAGCAGCTGCAGGAAAAAGCACCGCGGCCGTCAGTATCTAATCTGAACAGAGTGTAAATGTGAAGTCTGCTCTGTGCCGGCGGACAGAGTACACAGAAAATCAGATACGCTGCATGAACGCAGGCTGTTATCTGCCATTTTTCGACAGTGAGACTCTGCAGAGGAAATCACACTCCTGCAGAGGTGACTGAGTGGAGTCACAGTCACGGAGCTGGTCGTGATGTTTCATCATGGTCTCCAGCAGGAAGCAACCTGAACGACTTCTGAGCTGCAAATCAGCATCAGTGTGAGGATCAGAGCATTACATGTTACATTACATGATATATGTGAGTTTAACAGCATGCAAGGAGAGAGTTTTCATCACAAACTCCACGAGCACGTTGCTAAAAAAGTGTCAGAAATATTTAATCTGCTGCCTGTAAATCCGCTCAGAGCTCCGGTGCAGAACACAGGATCCATTTTCAGAGCTGCAGAAACTGTAACAAAGACTCAGCTGACGGGTCGGTGACGTCAGAGCGAGGCAGAACAAAGCCTCGCCTCTGACCTCTGAGAAATCACCACTGATAACACACACACACACACACACGCACACACACACGGGCGACGAGGCAGCCGCAGATACAAAGACTTACAGTACAGCAGCACACACACACACTCACGCTGACCCCGGACTCATCGACAGGCGTGGACACTTCCTGTCTGCACTCTGAGGTCCTGTGTGTTTGCATCGCAGAGCTTTCTGTCATTTAACGCAAAGTGTTTGTACACGAGAGACAACAAACATATTTAACACTTTATTTCTGATCCATGAAGCTAACAGGACTCACGTTGTCTGAACGGTCTCTTCTCATTTCCTCTGAGCTTTAGAGAAGAAAGTATGAACAGAATTCTTTTCACCTGATTCAGCTTTGACATATAACGAGCAGTTAAAGTAAATATTACATTTTAAATCTGTAGACATGTTAAATATTTCCTGTTGTCAATAAATCCTATTAAAAATACAAACATTATCAATAAAAATGTCTTTAAATGTGTGTGTGAGTTAAACATGAGGTGTCCTCTTCCTGTGTCACGGAGCTCCATTGTTTTCTGAATGCTATTAAAAACTCATCAATGAGCTGAACTGGCTGACATGTTCTTCAATTACCATGAACACACACACACACACACACGGAAGCTTATTTTGACTCAGTCAGACACACATCATCCTGCTGCCCCCAAACACTCACTAGATCACCATTTTTTTCATTAATCCGCCGCTAAAAATAGTCCCTAACAGATGCACCATTTCCTCCTGTTTAAGCAGCGTTCAATAAAACTACACTGAGCTGCTATTTTAGACAATTACAAACCTGTTTTTAAAAAGAAGAAATGAAATTGATACCTTCTTTAGGAATTAATTTGCTTTGAGCTTAAAGCATAAAGAACTGAAAGGTCATAAAGTTTTAAAAAGGATGAAAACTTTTGCAATTTTAGTGTTTTAACCTTTTACAAGGTGACAAATAAGAAAACTTCTCTATTCTGTGTGACTGATGTTTAAGTGTCAGGTTGCTTATTTAATTTGCTTATTTGCCTTTTTTTTAGTGCAGAATTAGAAGAGAAGATCAATCCTGTCCTCACTGCATAAAGGAAACTACAGCGAGCAGCTAGTTAGCTTAGCATAAACACTGGAAACAGGGGGAAACTGTTAGCTTGGCTCTGCCCGACACACAACTCTCCCTAAAAAAAACCAAACAAACAAAATTCTTGTTTTTTCTGTCTGTTCACAAATTAAACAAACAAGATTGAACACGTTAATATGTTTTTAACGAGTTAACGAGGAGTTTGTCGACAGATTCGAGACTTGAGGGAGAAACGAGGAAGCTGCTTTTATTCAATCTGAAGTGTTTGGTGATAAATTTAGATTTCTGATGTTGGATTCTGGACAAATTCAAGCTCATTTATAATCATGTCACACTGTCTTCGTAGTTTTTTTCCATCTGTGCTCCTCTTAAGCGGCCCCCCTCCTCACACATACACAAAAAACCCTCTTTTCCCAGGCCCATAATGGTCCCCAGTGTTCCCACTGCTGAGTGCCCATTTTCAGCCGTGGACTCCTGCCAAAAACATGCATCCATTAAATGAAGACGAGCAGAGCGGAGCCACTGTAGTGAAGCACTGATTGACCCTCCATTGTTGTTGGGCTTACAAGGCGACACCCCCCCCACCTCAGAGGGAACCAAACTGTGCCACAGGAACGTTGGAGAACGTTTTAATGAGCCCGGTTCCCAGGAAATGAACAACTGTGAAAAACTGGGCTGAAAAACAGCAAAGATAACCTTTAATTTCACTTTTTATTATTTATGAACCAATTTGCTATTTATGTTATATAATCCCTAACTACTTTTTTTTATTTTTGTCTTTAATGTTTCCCTATTAATGACCCATGTTTGGCTAAGATATATCCCATTAAACTTAAACGCACCGCAACAAGCTACTTTGAGCTAAAGGCTAACTTCAGCATGCTAACATGCTCTCAGTAACAATGCTAACATTGTGATGTTTAGCTAGCACCATGTTTACCATGCTAATCTGGCCTTTTAGCATGCTTACATGTGCTAATTAGCACAAAAGGAAACATGGACGTCTGCCATCCATTACATGTCAACATATTTTACTAAAAAATAACTATGTCCCCTTGGTGGCGCTAAAGGAAAAACATCAGGGGATCATCAAAGCTAGTAAGTTTATCTTGTGGAGACAAATTTTGTTGATCATTTTTTTACAGTTTGTGAGACATTTCAGCCCAATCGAAGAAACAGAGTGACACTTTATTTGCTCCTTACAGCTTATTAAATGTGAAGATTTGCTGCTTTCTATATTTTTTCTGAGTATAAACTGAATATATTTCATTTTTGAATGTATTAATAGAAGAAAAACAAGTAATTTGGACACATTTTACCATTTTCCTTTGTAGATATTTCGTAGGCTGAAGTATTAATCTAAAAGATAACCATCAGCCGCAGCCTCATTGTTGAGGTCGGGCCTCTAAGATGGAAAGTAAATTAATTATTCAGTTATAACACATGGGGCTCATACAAAAGCCATATTGTAATTTCATCCTAACAGTCCTGTTTGTCTTCAGATTAACTGTGAATTATGAAACACAGAATCATCTTTTGGGTTTCCCTGACAGGACTGAGCATCATCGGCTTTCCATTCCCCAAAAACTGATCAATAGTAATTTAGGAAACGGCTGGAACCGATTCAAACGAGCCCCTCGTCAATATTTCATGCAGTAATTAGACCTGAGAGGCTCTGCAGGATGGAAATGTTTGTTCCTCGCTGGCCGTCGCTGTGAAAACTGGGTCACGGATGGTTTTTGGATCCTGACATGAAAAGATTGACGGCGTGTTTCTGTCCGACGAAGTTTGACATGATACAACTTCAAATTACCGCATCTGAGAAATTTATTGTCATTTATTTTAGAAAAAAGTTCATCTGTTGGTTCAAAACAAACACAAATATCAACAAACTTATTGATCCGGTCTTTCGTACCGCATCGCTTCAGTCTGTTGCGGATAAATCATGTCTGGGTCTCAATTTTAGGCCTTTAACTCTTTATAGGGAACACATTGAAATAGTTTGAAATTCAAAATTTCAACCCTTGAGTGTTATTGTAGGACATAACAAGACTTCATTACTTTTGTGACATTTTAAAAAAAATGTAATTTTCATGGAAAAAATCAAGGTCAATGAAATTACCAAAAACGGTTCCTTGCCCTTATATGGTAAAAAAATTACAAAAAGTGCATCTATAAGAAATACAAGAAAAACACTTATAAAAGTGGTAGAAACACATCTTTTTACAAATTAAAACATAAATTTCAGTATACGATGACGTATACTGTGAGGTAGAACGATCTTTGCTGATTGGCTGGATGTAAACCACGTCTTTCTCGAGGGGCGCAAGTTGCCGAAAACGGTTATTCATCTGATAAAGGGTTAAACATAATAACTATCAGGATTTATCTTCAGGAGACCACGAACATGAACTATATTCATACATATTTATTGGTCCAAGTGTTCATACCTGAAACCTGGAAGCCTTCTCACCTGTTCTTACATAATTATTAGTGGTGGGACTCGATTAAAAAAATGAATCTAATTAATTAGAGGCTTTGTAATTAATTAATCTCAATTAATTGCATATCAATATTTGACACAAGAAGCAACATTTTTTGTCATTTTGTTGTCTGTGCTAGCTGCAACATGTTTGGCATTGAGGTGGTAGCGGAGGTTGGAAGAGCTCCGGATAGGAAAATTCTTTCCTGGACAATTTGTGCACACATCCAGATTTACACCCGGTAGTTGTTTTCTGCCCAGCAAACCTTTTTTTTTGTTTTATATTTTATAGACACACAGCAAATGATCGGAGCCTGAATCGAACTCACGTGGAGAACGAAACTTCCGGACATGGGACGCCTGCCCTACAGACTGAACTACTCCGGGAACTCGTGCAACGAAAAACGTTCCGCGCTGTTTGGAGTGCAAAGATAAATTGCGATTAAATGCGTTTTTTTTTTGTTGCGTTATTTTTTCTGTAATTAATTAATTGTAATTAACGTGATAAAGTCCCAGCTATAATAATTATTAAATCTATTTTAACTTTGTCTTATCAGTCTACTTTTGTGCACAAAGCAGCTGCAGCGCTTTTATTGTCTTTTATTTAAATCAGTCCAGAAACTGAATGAGCTGCTTTTTCCTGCTGATAAAAACAAGGTCAAGAAGAGACAAGTTCTGTTTTTATTGTCACTGAGATTATGTTCAACTTTTATTCTTTTATTGCCGGTTCACTAACTTCCTTTATTGTTGTTTCTACTGACTGTGATGCTTCATGTTTACTTTGTTCACACAATGTAAAATCGTCCCACTTATAAAAAACTGGTTCCTCGTTGTGTTTTTTCACAATTAATAACCAAATAAAGTTTATACATTGTTTATAAAAAAACACCTTTTTCTACAAAGTTACTGAAGACATGCCTAGACAAACAAACAAACAACAAACAAACAAACAAACAAACCCTGAGCAGTGACTCTGTCTGAGGCGGTCAGGACTAAAAAGAAACAATTAATAAGTTACTGATTTTATT
>JAQMCX010000015.1:1187109-1199944 GCA_029814765.1 Acanthurus leucopareius
GGAAGAGCTCCGGATAGGAAAATTCTTTCCTGGACAATTTGTGCACACATCCAGATTTCCACCCGGTAGTTGTTTTCTGCCCAGCAAACCTTTTTTTGTTTTATATTTTATACACACGCAGCAAATGATCGGAGTCGGAGTCAAACTCGTATGGAGAACGAAGCTTCCGTACATGGGACTCCCGCCCTACCGACTGAGCTACTCCAGGAACTTGTGTAACGACAAACGTTCCGCGCTGTTTGGAGTGCAAAAATAAATCGCGATTAAATGCATTTTTTTTTTTTGTTGCATTATTTTTTCTGTAATTAATTAATCGTAATTAACGTGATAAAGTCCCAGTCCTAATAATTATTAAATCTATTTTAACTTTGTCTTATCATTCTACTTTCATGCACAAAACAGCTGCAGCACTTTTATTGTCTTTTATTTAAATCAGTCCAGAAACTGAATGAGCTGCTTTTTCCTGCTGATAAAAAACAAGGTCAAGTAGGAACAAGTTCTGTTTTTATTGTCGCTGAGATTATGTTCAACTTTTATTCTTTTATTACTGGTTCACTAACTTCCTTTATTGTTGTTTCTACTGACTGTGATGCTTCATGTTTACTTTGTTCACACCATATAAACTCGTCCCACTTATAAAAATATTGGTTCCTCGTTGTGTTTTTCCACAATTAATAACCAAATAAAGTTTATATATTGTTCATAAAAAAACACCCTTTGCCACAAAGTTACTGAAGACATGTCTGGACAAACAAACAAACAAACAAACAAACAAACCCTGAGCTGTGACTCTGTCTGAGGCGGTCAGGACTAAAAAGAAACTACAGTATTAATAATTTACTGATTTTATTGTCACTGGAAACTTATTTTAATCTTCTTCATGACATAAAACCTCAAACACTGTCTGACTCACAGAATCACCAGTTGATCAATGCTTTTATTGATCAGTTTGATATCAGCAGTCATTGTGACAGACGGCATGGTCCGAACTTGTGTAACAGGGTTTTTTTTTAACCATCGAGCAGTGACACAGATTTACTCTCAGTCTCTTTTCGGCCTGTAATCTCATCATCGTTGCTTTTCTCATCTCCCCCCTCGTTCACTTTGAGCCCCTCCAGGATTAAAGGGTTAAAAGAAAACAAGATCTCAGGTCGCTCACTGTTTACACCCGGTGATCTGACCGTCCTCTGAACAAAAACAGACCTGCTGAGCCGCTGAAATGTTATAAAAAGAAGATTAAAATACTTCAAATTAAATATAAAAACAATGGAAGGAGTTATGTGAGAGCTGTGAGGACGATAAATAAAGTTAAAACAGAATAAATCAGTGATCTGAAGTGTCTTTTTCTATTATTTTGATGCATTTTTCTCCTTCTAAACCACATAAATACAATTTTAAATGCAACTATAAACATTTTCATGTAAAAATATTTTAAAAATATTAAAAATTACTGCTAATTTCTTCTCTTAAACATAAATTTACTTTAGTATCCTCTCATTTACACGAACCATCAGCTCTGTTACCAACAAATCCAAACTACTTTAATCTTTTAAGTCTAAGTTGTGTCATGTTTTAATGCATTTTCTCCATCTTTTTGATTAAATTATCAACAATCTGTACTTTAAAAATCAGTGTATATTTTTCCATCATAATATCATCTGACATAAGTGTCATCTGCTCTCTGTAAATCATTAGCTTTGTTACCAAAAATGTGCAATGCAAAACACAACTTTTGCCTTTTTTGATGATCCTTTAAACTACGCTAAGTCCCTTAGTAGTTTTGACTAATAAATATTGGTGTAAATTTGAACTAATCTCTCCTCTATTGTATGAAATGAAGTCATCTCGAAGCCCCCGTCCTCCCTGTGACCCATCGGCTCAGTTACCATCTCAACTCGACCTTCTTGAGTCCAGTTTCTGCCCTCAGATAACAGCCGCCGAGGCCTGACACGCCCTCTCGCCTCGCCGTGATCTCATGGCGTGCCGTCAGGTCTCGTGCTCGCTCTCGCGTTGGTTTTTCGGGGCCTGATGTTCGTATCAGCTCTCAGGCTCAGGAGGCCAGAAGACAAGCTGATTAAGCGGCAGGATTTTCCAGCAGCTCAGGGGAGCTATTCCCGGCCTCGGCCCGGCGAGATTAGACCCTCCGGAGCTGCCTGCTGCCTCTGGTGGGACGACCGGCCCAACGTTCAGGCTTTTCTGCAGCTTTCTCTCACTGATGTGACCCTGTGCTCTGCAGGCGACCACAGATGCTAGTTTATTTAACGGAGGATGAATAATGTTCTTATCAGGCTCATTGTGGTGATTTAAGAACGATTTCTACTCAGTGCATCTTTATCTCCAAGAGGAGGAGCAAAGTTTCCATTTTTGCTGATGATTTTCAAATGTTTGCATGTTGGATGTTTTTTCCAAACCTCCGTGTGTTTCAATAAACTTCCACAAAGAACTAAAACAGACTGAACCTGCTTGAGTTTGTTACCTGATCAATCATAATGTCGTGTTGTCTTTACATTTAGTTGATGCTGTATTATAATGGCACTGCATACAAACGATGACTAAAATGGCAGAAACAAACACCTAAATTTATGAAAAACTTACAAACTTTGCATGACTACCTGTTATTAAACCTGTAAATCTCTTATAAACAAACAATAAGTGTATCGTTATTGTTCTTTAACTTTGTCATACACCAGTTTGGTTTGTTATTTGGCTCAAAAAACAACATTACTCAGTTTCTATGACTTTGGAAAAAGACTCATCGGTTAAAAATTCAGAAATGCATCATTGCGTCATTAGTTTATCTTTAATGTCACTTTGAGAAGCAAAACAAGCTGTAAACACTGAGGGATAGTTGATATGACTAACATGCTAAGTGACAGATGCTTATTTGCACATTCAGCACTGATGCAGCAACATATCCACTCATTTAGAGTCTTTAAGTGTTTGCATCAATCTGACAAATACAAGTCCAATATTAACCCTCTTTTAGCTCTGCTTTTGGTCTCCACCACCTCCTACGTCAGGTATTTTGCTCTTTAGCTGCAAAAGACTGAAGCAAAACAGTTGAGTTGAGGGGATAAAAAATCAAAATAATGAGCAGAAAGATGATTAAACGCTTCACAGAGCTGAAGGGAAACAGCAGGTTTTCTTTGTGTTTGTCACTGTGAGCAACATCTTTTACATCCTACACTCATTTGATTCATTAATAATACAAAATTACTGATTAGTGGTCATAAACCATGTTATCTCCAACTAACTGCATCACAAATGATGACAAATTTGCTGTGATGGGTCATGTTTTGATCAGGTTTTGAAGGAAGGAAATGACGTGAAAAAATAATAATAAAATTATTATGAATAACTTGAAATCATCATTCATAGTTTCAAAACGGAGTCGTTAACTTTCACAAACCGAATCATCCATGAGATTCACAGCCGTCTATGTTTTCTCTTATCAAGGAGAAAATGAACGTGAAGACACCAGGTTTAATCACACCGACTCCCACCTCCACGTCAGGCAGCGTTACTCACTTCCTCCGCCCACAAACTCCCGCTGACGGCGACACGAACCAGAAATCTCACAACATCCAAACAGTCATTTCTCCGATTCAACGGCCTCCCAGTTTCCACTGTTTACCAGGATGAAACAGCTTATTTATCATCTACAACCTTCCATCTTTTCTCCAAAACAACTTGAAACGGCACTACATTTACTCTTTAACTCTACTTTAAGATTTTATATTATTTCTGTTTTTCCTGCCATATTGTCGTTGTGTTGGTTATGTATTGACAGTAAAAACAAGAGTCGCAGGCTGTGATTTGATCTGGTCTTTGGCCTGGTTCAGAGGTGGAAAACTGGCAGTTGTCACTCAGCCACTCGGTCAAACACACTCAGACCGAAACAACCGTGGTGCTTTTTTTAACCCACAGTAAGCTGAGGATTACACGGTCAACACGCCTAAAACGTCTCCCGCTTCACACCAACAGCATCTAAATGAAGCAGGAGGGCTTTGACTAATAACAGTAACAACATCCAGGTGTCACAGCTCTGAAAACTGCAAACACAAGACTGATTCAATGAGATATGATCACGAAAAACATGTCAGCTACTCTGAAAATGTCAAAAAAGACTCCAACTTTTAAACACTGAACACTGAGAGGCTCAGTAATGTTCTGGAAAAAAAGAGGCTGATCCTCAAAGATGAATGAGAACATCCAGCCTCCAAATTTAATACAGCCAGTAATGATTTTCCGCCCGGAGCTTCACGGAGAACCGGATCTCTGCTCTCTGAGGGGGGAAAGGGAACGTTCAGCAGTCAGGATGGTTATGAAAGATGGTGTGTGATGGTGAAAGAAGTCTGGGAGGAGGAGAAGAAGACAATGCTCCTCCGTCTCCTATGAGGAGCTGCAGCCTTTTTTGGTGCTGAAGATGCTGCAAGTGAACAGAAGCACGAAACATACGGAGGAACAAAAATAAATCAGTAACGGAGAGTTTATTTAATACGAAGGGAGTTTTTATTGTGTTATTGTGTTGTAATGCTCTCATTTCTCTTATTTATTGAGTGTGTGCCTGTTTCTGCTCTCTTAAGTTATTTTTAAATATTGTTTTTGGGCTCTCTTTTTGGAAAATTGAAATAATTTGAGGCTTTCATATGGTTAAAGGAACAAAAATATGGCTTTAGTTTGGAGAAAAATTTTCACAAATTTTTCTGTCTTTTTGCAAAGAGTTTAAAAAAAAACAGATATCACCAGCCTTTTCGTTCAACATAAAGCTATAGCCAGTTAGCGTAGCTTAGCATAAACACCGGAACTAAAGGGAAACAGCTAGCATGGCTCCATCTAAAAGGTAACAAAAACGACTTACAACAACTCCAAAACTCACCAATACATGTTATAATTATGTTATATCTGTTTCTTTTAATCTACATAAAAACCAAAGGCTAAAACTAACAAACTTTCAATTCTGGATTTCATCCTCAAGGCAAAGAAAGAATCTCACAAATGTTAAGCTAAAATGCCTGAAAGTTCAAAATAAACAGTTTAAAGATCCACTTACAAACTTTTAACAGAGGTTTTAAAGATCCTTCGGTCTTTATGGACTTTATGTATTTGCTTTGTTTTTAAGCTTAAAAGTCCTAAAAGTGTGTAGATGAAATAACAATGGTCAACAAATGTCATTAGATCTTTATGGTTACTGAACATCAACTGATAAAGACTGTGTGATACAGTCGAAAGCTCCAGAAAAGGATTTAAAGGGTGCAGTTTGTTTTCATGCAAACATGGATTTAAAAAAGTAACTGAACAAAAATTTTTGTCCAAGAAAACAAACAGAAACAAGAATATTTTCACATTTTTATTGTATTTACTTTAATACAAAAATGCAATACAAAGAAAAAATCTTCCCCAACAAATAAAAAAAATTGATTAAAAGTGATTTTTATAAAAGGGGAGGTGTTTCATCATTTATAACAAATAAGGCAATAAAGCAGGTTTTTCACAGACAAAATCAGTGTCGACTTGATTCTCACTCCTGCTTGATGCAAGCAACAAACCGATGCCCGGAGCTCAAAGTTACGTAACACCGGCCTGTAAATCCTCTTGGTGCTGCAGTGCCAACAGGGACCTGGAGGAACCTGGTACCCCCGCCGGATTATCTCAGTCTTATTAATGTACATGGAAAACGCAGCAGAAAGAGTGCAGATTATGAACCGAGTCCTGTTTTCTGTTGGAGAAAATGAAGCCAGTTCACTCTGAGCTTTAGGTTCTTGGTTTGGTGGCGAAGGTGAGGTAACCCGTGTGACCGGGGATCTCTCTGGGCGGGGTGGTGGTCTTCAAGGTGATGGAGGCAGAAGTAGGAGGAGGTTTCTCTGCAGTGTCAGGCCCAGTCTGAGCAGATGGGTCTCGGCCGAAGTCGGGCAGCGGCATGGAGATGGTTCGCACGTCGTGGACTCTGAGCAGGACCTCCAGGGTGCTGATCTCCTCGAAACCCTGATCTGCCAGAGCTTCACAAGTCCTCTGAACCTGCTCAATGCATGGAGAGAACGAACACACCCGACCTCCTGCAGAAAGAAACCGAGAAAGAGCACGTGTTGTTTAATAAAAGTAAAGAACTAACAGTTACAAATCCTTCTTCAGAGCACCAACAGGTCTTCGTTTACGGGCCAATCAGATCAATTAAATATTCAGCGTATCCGTCGCCGCGGTTCAGACTAAAATATCTCAGCTGTTGGGTAAATTACTATGAAATTTTGTGCAGACATTCAAGATCCCCAGAGGTTGTATCTTAAGGACTTTTAAGCTTTTTTGACTTTTCCCTTCAGCACCACCAACAGGTCAAAGTTTAAGTTATCCAGTAAAACGGCTTCATGGTTCACGACTCTCAGAGGATGTTTCCCAAAAAGTTAAATCACACAGAGTTTGGTGACTTTTCCCTCAGTGCCACCTTAAGTTTGTCCTTAAAATTAGAGTATAGTTTAATATGCTGACTTTGAATGGGATAGGAAACAATGAATTTACCCCAGATGTCTAAAAACAGTTAGTTTTTTTAAGCGAATGTGGGCAGATACATATACTTATTGGGTTAAAGTGAAATGTCTGGGAAAATGTCAGTGTGCTTGCTGATGAATTAAAAATGACAGAAGCTCTGCTGTTGCCTGGAGGACACAAATACTTCAGCATGTTAAAAAAAAGACCACAGCTGAGGATTAAGACAATATGGGATGAAAACCTGCCACGTTTACTATAAAATCTGAGTCCATTTCTGCTGCAGAACAATCAGAAACTTAACTTTATCTACAGGTGGATCTTCACAAACAGGACGGTCAGGATCAGATGTAACAGCAGGAAGGTTAACTGATGTAATTTACTCTCAGTGATTCTCTTAAAGACGAACTCTAGATCGCTGCAGATCCTCTTAACCTGTCGACAGGTTGGCAAACAGAAAGAGACACTGCAAACACATGAAGTGGTTGCGAGATTTAACAGCAGGTTTATGGATAAAGACACTCGATACATTACGTTTTATCATCGATGCATGTGGCCGAGACACACATGATCGAGCTTTGGGGCGAATCAGACATCCTCAGAGCGTCAGACGTCCCAGAAAGGAGTGTAGAAAGTGTGTATCTTCATTGTTATCTCTGTGTTTTCGTGGTTAAAAAAAACAGCCGCGGACAAAGATAAATAATCTAAACCAGATTTATAAATATCATATGGACTCATGAGAAATTTAGACTCACTCGAGGGAAACCTTTGATACTTCTACAGCTATTAATAATTGGTTTCTCCTGCAGCCTGATCCCTCTCCGAGCGGATCCCGTCCCTAACAAAGCAGGCTTGTGACCTGTGGCGCTCCGGGCTGCAGTTTGCGGCTCATCAGGGGATGAACCGGCGCTCCAATAAACAGAGATCAGCTGCCAGCTTCGGCCTCTCGTCTCCAAATGAAACCCTGCAGAGATCGCAGCGGGAGGCCGAGAGACGAGCCAAGAAAACTTTCACCGACTGACCCGAAGAGAAGAAGAATGTGACTCCGACCGATGCAGCTGGAGACGGGAGGGGTCAGGACGACCGATGCGTTCAGTTTCTATACGTTTAATCTACGTTAAACCAGAGAATATTATCTTACTGAGGAACAAAGAGGGGAATCATCTGGTCTTGAGTTGGATTTTGAAGTTGAGGCATTAAATTGATTATTGCTAAACATGAAGTACAACTGTGCCCGGTATTTTAGTTAAAACCAAAATATACAATGAATTGAAATGTGACCTGATGGTGGCGCTGAACAGAAAGGTGGTTCAACAAAGTCTTTACTAGTCATCGAGTGTGTGAAATTTAAATTTAAGATATTTCAGGGTTGACAAAAGAGGTGATCAACCAGTCAACCAGTTAATCCAGAGCCAAAGTTTTAATTTCTGCATCCTGATTGAACCTGAAAGGTCACATGATGATATTTTTTATGATCAGCGTGTGTCAACAACCATCATCATGCACTGTTATTAGTTTGGTGTCTCACTTATTGTTTGTTATCCAGCTGCCTAACATGTAGTTGTGTTTCTTCACATTTTAATTTCATTATATGGTTTCTATAGTTTCTGCCAGCTCTGCACAAAATCAGCGCCTGTCTGCAAATATGGGATATATGAATTAAACTGGCTTCACTTCAAGACGCTTTAAAAGCTTTGTCGAAAGATTTCTGTGGTAAATCACATTTATTGTTTCCTCAGGTCCTCTCCAGATTTCAGATTGGTCCCTGAACAAGCATATATTTCTATCCAAGGCAACACATAGAACTGAAAACTCCGTTAGCCTTAAAGTGTCGCTTAAATCCTCATTTTTACATCAATTAACCACAATTTTGTGTTTTTCTTTGTCTCTTTTGGAGCATCAGAGGGTCACGGGGTCAAATCTGTGTTGCAACCTGCACATTTAATCTATTTTCACTTAATCTGCAGTAAAAACGAGACACGAACTGACGCCTGTGAATCAGACTTGAGGCCCTGAAGGCATCGTGATGTTTTAATGTGAGTTTCAGCTGCAGAAATGAAGAGCAGATCTGCAGAGGGCAGCCTTGCTGAAGCCTCCATTGTGTCCCATAAACATTACGGGAGCGTTCGGGATGTTTCAGATAGCAGTCGTTCCTTCGGCAAACAGGACCAGTGTTCTCCCTCGAGACGGCCATAAACACAGCTCGGCCGTCGCCTAGCAACCGGGACGGACACACAGGGAGGGGCGAGTTGATGATTACACAAGGGCGACTACGGCGCTTATAAATAACCTCTAATATCAACCGTGTGTCCACGTTCAGGGCTTATACATGCGTAAAACTACAGTTCCTTATCAGGTTCTTGAGTGTTTCTGTTCATGGGACATGTTTGCTTTACGGTTGCATAATACGAGCTGCTTTGAGCGAGCGAGCGAGCGAGGGGAGGGGGGGGCAGGAGTTAGGAGGTGGGCTGGGTTTGTCAGGATCCAGGGTCCTTCTCAGAGAGGCTAAATAGAGGGCCGGGCTCCAGGCCAAAACATTAGAAGAATTAAGACTCTGAGGGGGAAAAAGAAATATTTCACTGCCTTTCGCCTCGCAGTCTGCAGACCTGCTCTCTTTTTCCTGAGCCTGAGAACAGATCTGGAGTCAGCGAGTGCAGAAGCAAGAGCAACAAGGTGATGAACTGAATGCTGGGTAACAAGTCTCTGTACTGTCACAAAAAAACACACAATAAAACAAAAATCTGACTTCCTCTCATGTTGTGCATAACCTCAGCTCTGTCTCAGGTGATCTTTGTCTTTGGGGCTTTTATTTTGAAGCATTTCGGGGACACTGATGCTCAGCTTTGGCTGCGGCTCTCTGGAGGAAACATCCTGTCCGAGCAGCCAGGCCTTTCCTTATGGAGCCACGTTCACCAGCTCCCTGCCTGCAGCATAACCCTGTATGGTCATGAGACTGCTTCCACAATGGCTGCACTCTATTTATCTGTATCTGTATGTGTTTGAGTGAGTGTGTGTGTGTGTGTGTGTGTGTGTGTGCTCGTGAAAGCAATATGTAGCAGTGGCACCATAAAAGGGATTCGGAGAGGAGGAGAGAGAGAGAGCAGCATCCTCACTCCTCCTGCATTCCTCTTCATGTTGGGGTTTACTGTTTTCACATCACGATGCGTTTAAGCGTCTCAGGAACATGAACATTTACTCTGACTCTCAGCCTCAGAAACAAAAGTGTTGAATTTATCTTTTTTAAAACAAGTTCACTGGATAAATTCATTTAAGTGTTAGAAATATGGTGATTCTGGTTGCAGATGCTTTTGGTTGATCATTGCGTCACAAAAGTATTTAAGACTTTTCCTGCAACGAAACACTAAAAACACTCAGTTGAACTCACTGAGGTCGACACAGAAACTCTGATTTAACGCTAACTCATAAAATTGATGGAAGTAAGTGAGTTTCATGCATTTTACATCTCAGAAACAGAAAGCTTTGGTTTGGATTGATGCATCTTTTACACAGAACACAACATGCATCATATTAACACATTTTTCAAACCCTTGGATTATTTTTACCTTGAATGAATAAACATTACATGCGCATTTTCAATATTTCCTCGTTGCTTAAAGCACTGAACAGACCTTTTTACTTTAAAATCTGTTTAATTTCACTATTATATTATTAATTTCTATTATTATGATTCTGATGATCTTAACTTCAAAAAGTGCTCGGACAAAATAAACTGTCCTCCGTTCTAAAAGATGCTCTGAACATGTTGGGTGTGTGTGTGGTGAGGAAGACTCTGTTGCTCTGTTCTTCATCTGAAACCTTCAAACATTGACTCTTCTCGTTAACTGACCACCTGAGCGAGCCGCCGACCTGCACGGACAAGCTGCTGCTCCTCGTTGTCACAGACACGCCAACATGCTCGATGCATCGATGAGTTTATGCTCCGTTACCGGGAACAGAGTCACACACACACACACACACACACACACACACACACACAGAGGGCAGAGTTAATGAGAGCTGTGTTGGCTCGGATCGTTCGCAGGGCGAGGCGACGCGAGGCGAGGCGACGCGGCCGCGGGGGAAATAAATCCACCGGCTGGTATTTTAAAATGTGCTCAGTCACAGTCATGTTCCTGCTGCTGCAGGACGAGTCACAGAGGAGTCAACATCAGCTGATGGTCAGCGTTCCTCTGAGGTCGTATGGAAACATATGCACACACACACACATATACACACACACACAAACATACACTTAAATTTGGTTTACTCAAGGACACTTCAGGGACCTCCCGTCATTCTGTGACTGTAGTTTGACCTTCAGTTAATGCTGGACTTCAGCCTGAAGGAGGAACTTATTGAAAAAATCACATTTTATTCTGAATTAGACAGTTTATGTTTAAAATAATCAGGTCTGACATGAAATAATTTCCTCTTTTCTGTCCGTTAACTAGTTTTCTAAACGTCTCTTTGGTTTTTCAGACCTTGTGGTGGTTAAACTTTCACTGTTTTCTGACAAGCAGTCACAAAAACAATTAAATAAAATAAAAAAACTTATATAAAAACAAGAAAATGAGCTGCTTGTGTCTCTGTGCTGATTGTTGTTGCTCAGCTCTACTTCATTTATTTAATTCCTCCTTCTCTTTTTCCTTCTGCTGCACTTGAGGACAGCTGGCGGTGAAACGCCGCTGACTGCCTCCTGCAGCGCCACGAAGGTCTACAGCACACACACACACACACACACACATTTGAATAACTGCAGAGCAGCAGCGTGGATGTGAGGATGTGAGGATGTGAGGATAACAGCAGTGGGTGTCTGTTTTGCAGAGCTGAGGTGCGCTGAGACGCTGCTGTGTGGGATCGAACACAGAAAACATGCAGAACACACTGTGTGCTGTGAAACCACGAGGCTGGAACATCAACATCCAACCTTTGGAGAAGATTTTACACTGAAGCTCAGAGACCAGGAACTGTTTGCATCACCAACACGAGGTCAAGAGTCTTTACACAAGCGTAGGTGTGTCTGTGATTTGCTCAGGTGGAGTTTGGACCTCCACACCTCATCCTGCAGACCACGCAGGCGCCATGAGGGCGTCAGGGTTTGTGAAAAGGTTTATTACACATAAAAAAACCCATTTTGATTAAGGACAGCACACACACACACACACACACACACACACACACACACACAGTGGCGTCCTACCGTGCTTCTTCATAGCAGTCTTGGCGTGTCTCACCGCCTCCCAGGGGCTCGGGATGTCCAGGAAGACGGCGTCCGCCACCCCCGTCACGCCGAACCCGTCCTTGCACACGTCCTGGTTCCTGACGGTGACCAGATGATCCACACGGTGCTCCTTGAACTCCTCCACCACCTTCTCCGCTCGCTGCTGGTGGAACTCCACCGTGTGCAGGTGACCCGTGGGAGCGATGGTGCGCAGGATGGCGTGCGAGAGCGAGCCGCTTCCTGTCCCTGCAATGATGACAACGCAGGGATCAGCAGGGACACAGACACTGTTCTGATTCTTCATGCAGATTTGATAAAAACACACTGGAAGTCACAGTTTGTGCAAGCTAACACAGGTGGATCATACAGGTGATTCAGATTTAGAGTTTTAAAGGGAAAGTTCACAGTTTTTTGAATCTGAAAAAACCCGGACAGTCGAAGCTGCACGGACACATCGATGTTTAAAGAACCTTTTCTGGACGTCACTTCACATCATGTTGCATGTGAAGTGACCAACAGATTCTCTGCACATGAATCCAGATTCTGTGAACATCACCACCACATCGTCCAACCAGATAAACAAAAAGGTTAAATTCTCATCAACAGATTTATTTCCAGGTGAAGTGTGACATATAAAAACAACAAATCTCAGAGAACCTCAAACGTACATCTTGTAATGTCACAGAAATGACATTTAAGCCTGATTTAGTCAAAACAAAGAGCCCTCAGCTGTTACTACAGCACACACCCACATCCTCACACTGCTTTTCTCGGCACTCTGCCTGATAAGTGGATGCTACATTTCTGAGTGGGCCCTCTCCGCCCTGCGGCACTCCGGCTGGTCCTTAATGCCCGCTAATGTGCAGCTAGCAAAACATAGATGTGCGGTTTTACAAGAAGAGAAATAGCATGGGTCATGTGACTTGCAGTTAACGTGGAAGAAGGGGGGGGTTGTATCGAGAACACAGCTAGATCCCATCCATCCATCCAACCAACCCCCTCCTCTTCTTCTTCTTCTTCTTCTTCTCCTCCTGACATTATGTCACCGCCGCCTTTGTTCATGTGGCGACAAAGAGGTAAATGTTTGTCCCACAGCAGCACTTTGACTTGCTAAAAGCTCACGCTGCCGAGCCA
>JAQMCX010000015.1:1200044-1214253 GCA_029814765.1 Acanthurus leucopareius
ACAGCTAGATCCCATCCATCCAACCAACCCCCTCCTCTTCTTCTTCTTCTTCTTCTCCTCCTGACATTATGTCACCGCCGCCTTTGTTCATGTGGCGACAAAGAGGTCAATGTTTATCCCACAGCAGCACTTTGACTTGCTAAAAGCTCACGCTGCCGAGCCACACGGTCCGCGGCTGCAAACAACAGTCAATGGGAAGCGGTGGGGGGGCTTTAACGGCTGGAGCGAAGCGCAGGAATGAGGATACAAAGATGTCAATAAGCAGATTAAAGCAGCAACCGTCGGACGATAAAAGCACAACAGCAGAGAGAGAAAGAAGAGGACAGGCAGATGAGCTTTTTGCTTGAATGACCTCATCGGTGATAAACAGGCCTGTTATCACTGAAGGTGAAGGACTGACTGACTGTTCTGTCACTGAACTGCAAGATTTGAGAAACTTGACTTCATGCTGACGTTCTTTCAGAGACTCAATCATCATATCAAACACTTCTTACGTATTGCAACAACATGCAAAAGTCCTGCTGAAAGTTCTTTTTATTTTCTTGTTGTTTGTTTGAACTTTAGTGAGCGTGATTTCTCAGATTTCTCAGTTTTTCGTCTCATTCTGTCTGATTAATGCTCAAAAACTCAAACATCTTCCAGTTTGCATTGACAGAAAACTGAGAAGCTGTGAAACTGAGTGGAGAACAGAAAGTTCACAGGCTCAACGCTTCATTCCTCATCTTTAAAAAAAAGAGTTTACAGTCTGGTGGAAACGAACCGAGCCGCTGCAGCAGAGTGTGTGTGAGTGATGGTGAAACCTGGAGCTCCAACACCGTCTGAACTCGATCAGCACAAACAGACGATCAATCAGCACAGAACCGACTCGGGACCACGAGCTTCATGCCAGAGTGCTGACGAGTCCAGTTTCCATCCTGGTTTCTCCTCACGTACAGGAAACATACAGACAAACCCACAGAAATATGCTCAAGACTCAAAGATATAAAGTAAAAGTGTCATTTTTAGAAATCAGCAGAGGCATCTGAGCACACAAAGTGCATTTTCCACTTACACGAGAGAATCTGGGAGGAGAAAATTTAATAAAAAGAGATCTGCTGCTGTAAATATGTCTGTAACTGGAGACGTATTATTACATAAAGAAGATCAGACAGTCCAGGAGCCAAACAAAACCTCCCTCCAAACCACAACTGCTCATTTTCTATTTGTTTCAGGCTAAAAACGAGGTCAAACTCAGGTCAGAGATGCACTGACTCGTTCCTCAGTGATGTTCAATGCTTCAGTTCGAATCGAACACATGATAACAACAGTCGCCTGAAGTCATGGAATGATCTGTGTGGATTCAGTGTTGAACTTGCAGGAGTTTCATTGAAAAGGACAACGCCGGGACTGTTGATGCAAGAAACGCTGAGCGCAGTGGAAACAAAGATTTGCTGCGAGCGAAGACGAAGCACTAAACATTTCCACCTCGCAGCGAGAAGAGCAAGATTGTGACGAACTCTTCCTGAAGTTAAAAATGTCCAGTTTTTTTCTTCATGTGAGCAGCTTCTGAGTCATCTGACTCCGGTTTCAAATGAGAACATTCGACACTTTTGCAACACGTTTAAAGATCCGGACAAAATGCATATTTAAGGTTTCACAGCAGCATGAAGCTCCTGAAGACGAAGGAGTCTGACAGCTTCTTTTAGCTGCATGCTAATGTGAGAATGCTAACATGTAACACCAGCTATGCTAACATATTTATGTTAAAGAGGTGGTGGTTATCGAGTTATGCAAAGATGGTTAAACTCTCCGTCTCAGTTTCCTGTGTTGCATGCAAACGTTTAACACACTGAACACAAAGAACAGCAAAGACTTTTTATAATGTAATTAGATTTAAAGGTTTCGGGGTCATAAACCAAAATATAATTGCAAAATTTCCAGCAGATGATGGTGATAAAGAAAGTATTTATGGAACACCACATTTTTTAGAGTTCATCCCAAGAGGAACACGAATGTTTGCACCAAAAATTCCTGAAGTGGCATCTAAAGTTCACTGGAAACCACAAACTCTGACCTCAGGAAACACAAACTATGATGAAACGGCGCTCTGCTGTGATGCAAACGGTCAAGGCAACCCACGACTCATATCAGCCTTTCTTATCGGCTCGCAGAACAAGACGTCAAGTCAGTGGGCTGCGAGTGAAAGATGTGATACCACGAGATGGAAATGTGGTGTGGGAGGGGAGCTGTCCGTCACTCTGGCTTCTGTTCTCTGTTTACTATCAAAAATAACATGGCGGATGTCTGAATGGGAAACAAAACCAGGGCACAGGTCAAAGAACTTATTTCATCTGCAGGTAAATTTAGAAAGTGAAAGCAGGAGTCTCGTCCGTCGCTGACCTGCTTCTGTGTCTGCAGGCTGAGAGAAACATTCAGCCCATAAATGTTGCAGGGAGCCGACTGTGGGGGGTCGAGTCGGCTGGTGGCTCTTCAGAGTCACTGTTTGCTGCTGTGAACCAGCCATTTCACCAGCGTTCGTTTCTTAATCCTGATCAAACAGACATTTACACACATTTCTGTATGTAAACTGCTAGTTTCTATTTTCTTTTCCCCTAAAATAACAATAATTATGTCGTCACAAGACACTCAAAGTCGCAGATAAAACCAAATTAATCAATTTCCTTTAGGGTTAGAAGACAGTTCGTCATATCAGCAGCGGATGAGACACCTGATCCAATACTGTCCTAATATATCAGCTAAATTATCCATTAATCTCAGTGTGGCTGCAGCTCATGAACAGGTCTGAATGATCCATGAATTAATATTCAGGAAATTCATCATGTGAATACCACAGTCTCTCATCGTGCTGCCCACAGCTTTCAGAAACATTCTGTTCTGCCCTTGAAAGTGACATTAGATGCATTAATTATACTGTAACCATCCAGTACTTTCACTTTCAAAAGCCCAAAATGACTACAACGCCTGGCAGCTGCATCAAACTTCGCCTTCCTAACAAGCATCCGTCATGTTGGAAATGACAGCTCACAGAAAGTCACCGGTTGCACGGCAACAAGCAGCATCTCATGAGTGACACAGGAATTATGGTCTGCATTCAGAGCCAGTGCTGCTCACTGAAATGAGAGATTTTGGAGCACAAGTGGGTACTTTAAAGTGTGAGTAAGATGGAGACCACAGAGGAAAAAATGTAGTCTGGCTGAGGAGAGAAGGATTTCAGACCTCATTACTTCAAATTTCACATTCAGAAACAGCCTCAACACTGCGAGTCAAGAAGCTTTGACTCATTGTAAGTATGTGCTGAGTATGCAAACAGTTAAACCTGCCTGATGTGAGCTGGAACAAGTGAAACATACAGTAAACAGTCAGAATAATCTGCCTCCAAGGTTACACCTCCACATGACCACACGCTCCTTTGGCAGACTCAACATGGAGGCCGAGTGCGAACAGAATCTTCACCTCTAATCGCTGCGTGTTCACACAGCTCATTGACAAAGCGTCTCCCCTCTGATGGGCCAGCGTGTGCTGTTAATAGACCACCGAGCTGGGTGTTATGAGTCACCGCTGGGTCGTACAAATGCTGATTAGCACCTTACAAACACATAATGACACCCGAGTGTTGTTATGTGCGGCTAATAAAATGCTGCATTCTTACAGTAATTTAATAAACCAGATTAACTGATACTGAAACTGTGTCAGTGTGAATTTTAAACATTAAAAGCAGAGAGATGCCTTTAATGTAACGCATGTGGACGCACAGAGTGTTAAATCTGCATTAAGAAAGGGCACAGTAATGTGATGCCAATGCAGATAGAGCACTTCTGTCCATGCTGCTGCTGTGTGTGCTGACCACACAGATTTCCTACAGAACTCATCCATCACCCCGGAGACCTCTCCAGTCCACACACACACACATGCACACACACACACACACACACACACACACACACTTCACAAAATACAATCAATGAAGTGACATGCACAAGGCTGCCAGCAGTAAAACATGATGAAGCACTGCAGCACGCATACATTAGCATCCTCTCCCATCCCCCTCACTGCCCCTCCACTGGAAGAAACTGCAACAGCCTCCCAAAAAACTGCAACAGCTAGCTAAAATCTGCAACAGCTAGCTAAAATCTGCAACAGCTAGCTGAAAAAAACACACACTACACACACAGCACAGTCTTGAGTGAGCGCAATTAAACAAATGAAAATGAAGGGTGGAGCTGAAGGCGAAGCAGTGATCGGAGTAAGAACCGGACGGGAAAAAATCAGAGGAAGGACAAAAAGTGACAAATACTTGATTACATAACGTACTTAGGCACATCTGTAGCTATCATGTGATGTGAGAGATCAACAGCTGAGGCACCGTGAAAATAACCCTCATCAGATTTAAAGGTGAGAACAGGAAGATCAGCTGCGGGGGGGGAAATATGAAGCCTTAGTAATTAATAAAATAAAGGCTGCAGTAGAGCAGATCTCTCCCCCACAATGTGACACCTCATAGACATTAGATCTGATTTATTCTTGAACTCTACCACCTCATATAAACTCACAGATTACGTTATGATTTATGGTTTAATGTTGGATTTTTTTCTGTGGATGGCACCACTGCAGCACTGAGCTGACATATTGTGACAGTGAAGAGGTTCACTTTGTGTAGAGAGCTGTGAGTGGAGGAGGCAGAGGAGAAGACTTTACAAAAGAAGACTGCCCAGTCTTTCTATAATGGGCCGGTGTTATCTGAAATGTCCATTAAAAAACATGAGGACGCACCACCGCAGCCCTGATGTGACGTCACACTGTAAGTAGGTGCATGTTAGCTTGGGTGCAGCAGCTTAGCTGAAAAGATTAACTCCAAATTATATTTCTGTCCTCTGTCTCTCCTGATGTCCTTTGATATGGAGCTCATGAGTTTTTTAGGACGTTTTCTCTTTTTTCCATTTACAACCACTGAAGTATTATAATAGAGAAACTTCACAGAGGATAGAAAGTATTAAAACTTTCCTTCTAAGACCTAGAAAGTTGAAGAACAGCTGGCTTAAAGCATTAATATTCATTAAGGGGCAGGTTAATCTGCACTTGTTTGGCTTTCATCGTATTAAAACACCTGTCTGCAGTCTGAGGTGACCCTCACCTGACTCGCAGACAATGGATCCGGGCTTCAGCTCCAGCATCATGGTGATGGTGGCGATGTCGGTGGTGTAGAGGATCTGTGTGCGGTGAGGCAGGGTGACCGTCCACAGCTCAGGTGTGGGGTGAAGCACGTGAACCCAGCCGCCTTTGCTGCAGGTGACCTTAGACCCATAGCGCTGACCAATCAGGTCTGTGGAATGGCGGATGACCCCGTAGCGCGTCTGCGTTTGGGCGCCCTGCTGCACCTTGACTGGCATCATGGAGTCGTGGCCCAGGTAGATGATGGCAACGTCCCCGTCCTGAATTAGGTCTGAGTACTCCACAAAACTCATGATGAGCACTCTGTAACGAAGAAATGAGACAGGAGTTCAGCTGTCAACAAAGACAACTAATCAATGGCAAAGAGTATGCTTAATATAAGTAGGTACAATAAAGGCCGGCATGATATTCTTGATAATATTTCAGTTGCAATATTATACAATCTGTATGAAGATAGTATCAAAAAAAAGGGAATTTTAATTTGAAATCCACTCAGTTTGGAAAATTGTCGTAAATCGTCGTGTAAATAAATATCAACAGTGATGGTTTTTTACGACAGCGGCCGCGTTGCCATGGGTACCAGCTCTTTCCCCCCAATAGAACCTCACGCAGCGTTGCCATGGTAACCTGATCTCCCATCGAACCCCTTCAGCTCTTCATCACTGTCACGCGCATCAACCGTTATTTTTTTTTAAATAACGGCTTATTTTCAAACTGTAGAAAAACGGTCGTTACTTTTCCAGTAAGTTCGGTAACTTAACGGAGAGAGAAGGTAGCTTTTGGTTCCTAACGACAGAAAAACGTAGGAAAAGATGTCAGAAAACATGGAGAAAATGTAAGTGAAAGTAAACGATTCCTGTTCAGCTAACTAACATACATTTCTGATGTTTCTTAAAGGATATTTGGTTCTACATCGAAGTCTGTTTCTCCTTCAAACTGTCTTTCCCGTATCCTCACCCTCCGTGATTCAACACCTTTGAGTTGGTTAGTTTAGTTTACATAGTTAAGATTGGAGTTAAGTTTAGCCACAGATTTAAATATAAAACAATCAAGTCGATGAGGAAACAAACTTCAACACAACACCCGAAGACTTTCTGTAATTATGCTAACTAGCTAACGTTAATTTAACGATGATGTTATTCTAACTGACGCTAACAGAAGCACTAGTTAACTGAATACTGTAAACTAACGTACGTAACGTTAATCTTAGCTAATTTAGCTAACGTTAACACAATTTAGTTTGTCTCGTTTTAATACGGTTTAGAGAGTATCTTCAGTTATAAAAAATCTGTAACCATGAGCATACAAAAAAGTCACAGTGCAAAAATGTCTGTAAGTATAAATTACCCTCCATTGCATCAGAGTTTTTGGTTTTAAACGTTGGTTAGACTTGCTAACAAGCTAACATGCTAACTCTAGCTACTTCAGCAGTTAGACTCACCAAGTAAAAGAACCGTTGGCGACTTCCGGCCTACCTTCTGTTACTGCAGCTTTCTTTGACTTCTGAGTTTAAAACGAACACAAACTACAGTCTGGAAACTACAAATCCTGCTCTTGATGCCGGTAAACGTGCATGTGGACAGCACTGACAGCTACTCATTCATTCCTCACCCACGTGGTGTTGTTTTCAGAGGAAGTTGAGAGGACACGACCGGATACAGAGCCGTTTCACGAATCAATAAACTCCGATCACCAACAATGTCTATTCAAAGAGGCTGTCCAGGTGATTTGCAAATCTGATGAATCTTCATTTTCACCCCCTGATGCCGCAAATTTGTATGGTTATATTCATGCGCAGAGTGAGCAGTTTACAGATGCGGACGCACGGAATCCCCCCCCCAAGACATGATGTGTCTGAAAGGTGCTCCTGTAAACAAATATCACAACATGATCAAACTATCGGAAAAAACGCACGAAAACGTGATTTGTAAACGAAATAAAAGTGTAATCTGTTCAAGGAATCCCCATTTCCCAAAGTAGTGAAATCACCACGTCCAATTGAATGAATGGACTACAAATACTGACCAATGGGAGGAGAGACGGTCTACTATAAATTGGGATCTGAAGTCATCCGTCTGACCGGAGAGCTGCTGGGACGCTGCTGGCGGTTTGTGAGCTCCTCGGCCGGAAAAATAGGGATCTTTGTATCAACCACTGGTAGTAGTAGTAGTCCACAAATCCGAAAACAACAGGTAGGAATGATGTTTAACTCAAAATTCCGTCACATCGGCTGAATAGATATTTGTTTTTTTTGTAAGATTAAATAATGGCTGGGCGACAGAGGCAGATTATCTTTGCATTGTAATAATGTCCGATTTTTACTCGAGGATTCATGTTGGCTGTCGGAGTTTTTATTTTATAAGTGAATATTGTTATAATGCGTGTTTCAGTAAATGTAACTGATGCATATTTCTGTATTAATTTAAACACAGTCGGGATTCTCGTTCCTGCAGGATATTTCATCGTTTATCTGCGTTTGTTTTGTCACTCGAGCTAAAACTTTATATCCATAATCATCTCGCCATGAGCTGTAGGCGTGATTCCGCCCTGTCCACACTGTGCATTGGGTTTATTTCGCTGCTTTTCACCGTCTCTTCCCTCCATCCTCCGCTCAGGGATCAGCCATGCCTTTCGGTAACACTCACAACCAGGTGAAGATGAAATACGCCTCGGAGCAGGAGTATCCGGACCTCAGCAAACACAACAATCATATGGCCAAGATCCTGACTCCTGCTATGTACGAGCGGCTGAGGAGCAAACAGACACCCAGTGGATTTACTCTGGATGATGTCATTCAGACTGGGGTTGACAACCCAGGTAAAAACCCCAAGCGGCTTTTCGGCGAAAACCGCCATCTGCTCTGCCTGATCGACCGAGTCTAATGGCCGCAGCGGCGCTCTGAGCTTCATGTTCCTGAGAGGGAACACTAACAGCTTTTTGCACTGTGACCTTGCCAAGGGGATAAACTATGATCAACATTTAGACACATATGGAAGCTGAATCAGTTAGCCGCTGTCATCCTCCTCTAAATGGGCCTCTATCAGAGCGATGTTGCATGCTATACAGCAAATGGTTAAGATTAACAGTGTTACATAATGCATGCAGGGCAGCGGCTGATAATCCACTGCTGCTTTGACTGTTTTATTATGTCAGTTTCAGTTGATGTAGACTATTTTATCAGCTGACCAGCGTGAGCGTCTCCCATGAAACTCATTTAGAGTGTTTATATGAAGCTGGTCTCTGAAGTTTGGCAGGTGGCCTCTCTCACCCTGTAGACTGTGTTTCTGTTTAGCTCTGAGAATATGGCCAAGCTGACGCTGAAGAGGCTGTCAGCTGAGGATGAGTTTCCAGACCTCAGTCAGCATAACAACCACATGGCCAAGTTCTTAACCCTCGACATGTACAAGAAGCTGAGAGAGCTGGCTACACCCAACGGCTTCACCATAGATGGTGTCATTCAGACAGGGGTTGATAATCCTGGTACAGTTACACAGTCCCATCCTCTAAACCTAATGACACTTAGCACATTGAGTCAGTCAGGATATTAGTTTGTCTGTCCTTCTGTCCAGTGTCTCCCGTGTGATCCCACTGACTTTGTGTGCAGGTCACCCCTTCATCATGACCGTGGGCTGTGTCGCTGGAGACGAGGAGACATATGACGTCTTCAAGGAGCTGCTGGACCCTGTGATCGAGGACAGACATGGAGGATACAAACCCACAGACAAGCACAAGACTGATCTCAACTCAGCCAACCTGAAGGTACGTCGGCTCTCTGTCCGTTAACAGCTGATTGTCACAGAGGAACTGAACAGAAACTCATTTGTGTCTGGTCCTCCTCAGGGTGGTGATGATCTGGACCCCAACTACGTCCTTAGCTCCCGCGTCCGAACAGGCCGCAGCGTCCGCGGCTTCTGCCTGCCACCTCACTGCAGCAGAGGGGAGAGACGTGCTGTAGAGAAGCTCTCCATCGAAGGTAAAGAGGTCACGTTATTGGTCATGAAAGTCCTTTAATTCTGTCAGTAACAGCTGCATGAACGCAGGCCTGAGCTCACAGACGAGACGTGGCTGCAGCTGAATGAGTCTGTGTTTTTGAAAGCAGTGGAGTAGAAAACTAACGTGAACCACAGTGATGCTCAGTCATGTCAGCATGATGCTGGGTGGTCACATTTGTGCAGCAGCTGGCGCCCTCTAGTGGTAGCTCAAAAGATGACAACAGATTATAGGGCAGTACATTAAAGGTCAGCGTTGCGTTTCCCTCTGACTCTGACGTCACTCACAGGATGATGATCCAATATGGCTCTTTGAGTTTGACAAACTTTTGTCTCAAACTTGTATCTGGTTTCCTGCAGCTTTGGCCTCTCTGACCGGAGACCTGAACGGGAAATACTACGCCCTGAAGAACATGACTGATGCTGAACAGCAGCAGCTCATTGATGACCACTTCCTGTTTGACAAGCCCGTGTCTCCTCTGCTGCTGGCCTCAGGGATGGCCCGCGACTGGCCCGACGCCAGGGGCATCTGGTGAGACTTGATCTTTCCTGTTATTTCTCAACCCACCCTTTATTATTATTATTATTATTATTATTGTTATTAATTATGTCGAAAATTAATTGTAATTGTTCTGTCTGAAGGCACAATGATAACAAGACATTCCTGGTCTGGGTGAATGAGGAGGACCACCTGCGTGTGATCTCCATGCAGAAAGGAGGCAACATGAAGGAGGTGTTCGACCGCTTCTGTACCGGACTCACTAAGGTTTGTTCAGAAAACATCTTGTCTGAGTCTCACTGAAAGAATATAAATGTTTGTGCTTTACATGAAGTTGTATAAGAACCTCATCAGTCTTGATGTGTTTGTAGATTGAGAACCTGTTCAAGGAGCGGGGCCATGCATTCATGTGGAATGAGCACCTGGGCTACGTCCTCACCTGCCCATCCAACCTGGGCACCGGCCTGCGTGCAGGTGTGCATGTGAAGCTGCCCAACATGAGCAAACATGCCAAGTTTGAGGAGATTCTCAAGAGGCTGCGGCTCCAGAAACGTGGAACTGGTGTGTAAAACCTTCATTCCTCTAAATGAATCAGAAAATAAATATTTCATCCTCAAATGTTGCATTTAAACTACTGATGGCAAACTTACATCATGACTGTAATAACTTCTGTGTGTCTCCATCAGGTGGCGTGGACACGGCCGCAGTGGGCGGAGTCTTTGACATTTCCAACGCTGACAGACTGGGCTTCTCTGAGGTGGAGCTGGTGCAGATGGTGGTTGATGGAATCAAGCTGCTCGTTGAGATGGAGAAGAAGCTGGAGCAGGGCCAGGCCATTGATGACCTCATGCCCGCCCAGAAGTAAAACCACCACGACACCCAGCCACCTCCCCCCTCTCCCTCTCCTCCTCCCCCCTCTCCCCTCTCCCCTCTCTCCTCTCCCCCCGTCTGAAAGACTGTTTGACTCTGTCCTGGAATGCACTCTGTACTACAGTTTGGGTTTGTTTGTGTATTTAAGACAAAACTGTTCCTGTATGGTGAGGATGGAAATAAATAAATGTTCCGGTTGAACTTCTGTGTGATGCAGTGAGATTGTTTCTAACAGTAACATTTAACCTGAAAACTCAGTGTTCCAACATTCAGTCTGATGCAGCCTGAACTGATTTACTGAACACGTAGTTTTCTTGCTGAAATGAGACATTTAATGACAGTTTGTCTGAGGTTATAAATTATTGTATTCTGTAACAAAAAACTTAGACCTGCAGAGCTTCTGCTTCTCCGGTTTAAAACACCTTTGAGGTTTCTAACAGCTGACAGACGACTGTGTGTTTTGATCTACAAAGTAACAGACAAACTTCAGTCCCTGAATGCAGCACATGGCAGCAAAGATGTTAGTAAAAGCAGATCTTTGATGCTTTCAAGTTGGATTATTTTATCAGGTTTTTAGAGTTTTGTCAGGAGCCCAAAGGTGTTAAGATGCATTATTGAATACGTTTGTTTTTTCCAGCTTGACCTCTTGGAACGAGTGTCTAGTTCAAGTCAGGATCTGCTTCTTCTGCATGTTTGTTTTCTTGGATCTTCTCTGTTTCCCAACTTAACGGCAGTACAGTTATTGATCTGCTTTACTGCACGTTTCGTCATGCAAAAATCATATTAACACCAAACTGTTTAAAGTAGTTGGTTATGAAGTCGGACCTGTTCAGCTGAACGATGAAGCTACAGACTGAAGACACTGATGCATTCAGGCTCCAGTAACTTTGGTTGTTTTTGGGTTTTTTTTTAATCCCTGAACTCTGTTTTCAGCCAAATTTCACCTCAACAGACTGCAGATGATCTTAACAGAGTCCTGTGCAATGAAATATACAAAACAATCAAAACACAAACTCTTAAGGGACAAAGTTCTCAAAATGTGAAGAGGATCTGGTCTGATTGAGTTAATTTGACCAATTAAGACGTCATTTCTGAATAATTACTTACACACAAAGGCTCAAATACACATATTTCTAACGTACAATCCCTGATTTAAAGGCATTTTGTTATTAGCTAATCATATTTTCTGCTTTTTAAAATAACTAAAACCTGCCTTGTTTCAATCCTCTTTTCAAAAATGAAGTTTCTTCTTTGAAACATTTTCAGAAAATGAAGCTCCACACAGAGAAACGACACATGGAAGCAAACGTTTTCCCATTTTCATCCCGACTGCTTCCGGTTTCAAATGATCAGCGTGAGACGCGACGTTCAAGTTGACAGACACTTTAATTGAGACATGAGTGACCCTTAAACCAGGTGGGCATTTACACGGACTCCCCATCATCTCTACTCATCAACGAAATACAAAAGAAAAAAAAAAACAAAACAAAAACAAAAACAAAACAAAAAAACCAAAATGAGTATTGCAGTGAAGCCGTCTTGAAAGTAAGATACATTATTTACACTGAAAACAAAACGCTACGTTATTTTTTCTTTTTCCAGGAGAAAAAAAAGAAATAAATAAGACTAGAAATGTTTTTTTGTCCACATTCACAGCATGACAAATCATATTCAACTCGTTAATGTCGACCCCGTGTGGCCAGAATAGACTGAGATATTAGTAGGTAATTCAGTGATTATTGCCAAAAGCCTTAATCTATACATTATAATATTCAATACATACTCTGTATTTTGTTTAAAAAAGGAGACATTTGGAAACTGCTACTTGGATGATTGTACAGCTTAAATACTTCTAGATATATATATGTATACTTTTAAACCCTTTTGTTCATAGCTTTAACTCGTTGGCAACTTTGGAAGCAATGTTTTTGAAAGCGATGGATGATCCGGATATCCGTTTGAACCTGACGCCGTTGAGGGAGAGTCGGGGCAGCTTGCAAACCTCCATCTCCCACTGGACCAGGTTCTCGGCTCGCCCGTCCCCGTGGACGCAAAGAAGCAGGAAACTCTCTTGCTGTTCGTAGTCGCAGTTGTTGGCATCGAGCACCTTGCGAATCTCCCGCATGATATCACAAGGCTCCATGGAGCTGGTGGTCCTCATACTCCAAGTGAATCTGAGGGAGCGGGGTTTACTGTCTTTATTTTCCCCTTTTTGATCCCCAGGTACATGGCGACTGTCGGGAGAAGAAGAGAAACAAACGGGGAAGAAAAGTTTCAGCATCGTAGATTTGATTAATGCTTTTTAAATCACAGGGTGGATTTAAAGAATCAGCAGCCGCTTTGACTCTTTTATGAAACAAATCCACCTTTTTTGTCCTTCGAGTCAAAGCGGCCGGTCGAACAGACAAACCTGACATCCACAGTCAGGATTTAAAGGAATAGTTCCACCTTTTTTTGGGGGGTTTTACTTGTTTTTTTTTTTTTCCTGTACTGTAATGAAGCTTTAACCAGCAGACAGTTAGCTTAGCTTAGCATAAAGACAGGAAACAGATGCAAACAGCTGGCCTGGCTACAGAGGAGGAAGAAGTAATCAGCTCCTTGTGTATAAATGTGAAAATACTCCATTACAAAGTCTAAGGTATGCAAGTACAGAAAGATCCTGACTGACTGCATCATTATATAATTATCATTTCTTTTTTTACTGGACTTTTTCTTGACTAGTTTCTCATCTAAACTCCCAAAATGTTTTATTTTTTTTCCCAAAATGTCAAACTATTCCTTTAAACGGAGTTCGCTCGGTGGTTGGTGTTTGTTTCCACTGCAGCCCCAGTTTGAACCTCTCATGTGTCGTCGTCACATTCACGTCACAAAGCTAACAACTCGTCTGAGGAGCTACGAAGGTTTTTCAGACTCGTCAACATCTGGAGGAAAGATTTTTTAACCTGTTTCATGTTTGTGGCCCAACAGGAACCAAAATAAGGAGGATTAACTTCAATTCAATCAGTTCATACTTAAGATACTATACAGTATTTTAAAGATCAAGTATGTGCCTTTGTTAAAGAACAATAACAATTAACAGAATCCATATAAGAAGTTGCATTTATTGAGCAAATAATATGTAATATGATAATAATATTATGCTCAGAGAAAAGGCAACGCTTGTGAAACAGGTTATAAACCTTTTCATTGATATTATTTTAATCCAGATCGTCTTTGTGGACTCTGGAAACATTTTAAAGGAGGCAGTAAATGTTTTTCAAATGTAAAATCTTTGTAAATTTCTTCAAATAAAACTGTGTGACTGTGAATGTGACGTAAACTGGGGCTACACACACACCCATGCTGCATTAACGACAGTCGTTTGGGGGGTTTTTAGGAGCATTTTTTTTAATTTTCAGGTTGACAAGAACACGAATATGCCATGCTAACAGCAGCACACGAGTCACAGAGCCATGCAAACGCAAAAAACACAAAAACAGGCATAAACACTCAAAAACACAAACACACAACTTTCAAACATCCCAGCAGAAACAAAGCAGAGAGGGTTTTTCCTACGCAAGCAGGTCGAACACCTGGAGACTGCAGGTAGACTGAAGCCTACGTTTACAGGTGTGTGTGTGTGTGTGTGTGTGTGTGTGTGTGTGTGTGTGTGTGTGTGTGTGTGTGTGTGTGTGTGTGTGTG